>CM046868.1:19057113-19238351 GCA_025617745.1 Heliocidaris erythrogramma | reverse complement strand
AACACACCAACTATTTTCTTTATATTCGTAATACAAATTTTTGTCCAAGAATATGATTTCCTCACGACTTGAACCAACTTATATTTATAGTAATATGTTTTTGCATGTACATACACTAATACAGAATAAATAATTTCTGTAAAAATCATGAAAATCTGAATATTTTTTACAATACATACATGAAAAATGAGTGATTATGGAAATGTAATATTTTGAAAACAATATCAATATTTTGAAGTTCGTGAAATATTTTGTAAATGTTTATACATGCAAAAACATATTACTATAGATTTAACTTGGTTCAAGTTATGTGAATATTCATATTCTTGGACATAAATCGAGAATTTGTATTATGAATATAAACAAAATTATTGGTGAGTTTTGTACCAATGATATCACAAACCCATGACTGTGTTGCCAATTTGTCTAGTGATTTTCATAACTTTCTTATTAGTTGTCCGATTTTCCTCAAACTTTTTTTGATCTGTAGGTCTGATTATTCTGCTTCTATCAAAACCAAGTTATTTTTGGACTGGACTTCCCCCTTTAACTGCAACAACAGTTTTTTACATTCCATACACGCTAATTAATGTATGTTCTTTTTTATTATTCAGGAGCAGTGTACTTTTTAGATCTTGACACAAGTATAAATAGCAAGAAACTTTTGAGAAAATTAAAAGTAACCAAAGAGTAATTTAAAGGGCCCCTGCCATCAAAATACAAGTGGATACCTGTTGGTGTGCAGTGCTACATACATCTCATATTTTCATATTTACCCCTGTGACATCAGTCATCAGTGAGCTAATAGCGATTTTGCAAGTGAAATTGGCATTTAACTACGTCAAAGCTGACACCTTCTGACCACACGAGCATTGAAAACTATGGGGTTTCTGGGACGAACACGTACTGGGGTATTCCATAGCTCAGTCGGTAGAGCGCTGGTCTAGCAAACCGGAGGTCTCGGGTTCAAGTCCCACTGGAATCCCGTTCACTTGCAAAATTTCTATTAGCTCACTGATGATTGACAGATGATGTCACAGGGGGCAAATGGTCTGGAGGATTTTTTAAGTGGGTGGGGCTTAGCAGGTTGTAGAAAATTAGTTCAAAAAATATTCAAAAATCTATGAAACATATTTAGAAGTTTAAATATCAAAATATGAGATGTATGTAAAACTGCACACCCAGGTATCCACTTGCATTTTGATTGCAGGGGCCCATTAAAGTAAATAAAAAAAATCATCAAAATACATTTTCATTTAAGTATGAAGAGTAATTAAGTTCCTCTCAAATGAATTCTGTATCTGCAATGTTTGAAATAAGTTCATCAGTGGGAGATTCTCTATTAATGTTGGTTGCAACTTTGAAATATGTAAACAAATCTTTCGGCATATTACTCCCAGTGTTAAAGATCGTATGCTCGATCTGTAATGAAAAACACAAGTCAGAAAAAATTGGAACCAGCGGGATTCGAACCTGTCATCTACTGCTTGCCGGGCAGCGACTTAACCACCAGGCTATTCTAATATGCCGAAAGATTTGTTTACAAATTAAAAAAAATTCCTCCCCAGTCAAGCTTCTTCGTTTACTAACTTTGAAATAGTTCTGATGGAAGGATCGACTTGTAAAAATATGTTACTGATCTTAAGGAAATAGATGTAAGCTGTTCCATTATAAAAACTGAGAAAATATTTGAGTAATTTCAAGCACAAAACAAATAAAGAAGTATGTGTACCATGTATGTAGCTTCATACGAGTCATATGCCAAACAATGAGATATTCTCTAGTTTGTAATCTCAACATTCAGAAGTTTATAATTTTGTATTCTTTTTCTGATATTTTATTTTCTCAAAACCTCACTAATTTTTTTTCTGATTTTCTGCTCAGCTCAGCTTGAGAAGAAAGGTTAATTCACCAAGGTACTATGCAATTTCTGTCAAAGTACATGTATTCGCTTGGAATATATCATAATGCTAACAAGAGGTAGCCTATATTAAACAGATTTTCAAAATGAACCTTTAATATATTAAAATTAGTTGTATAATTGTACATGTTGTCATTTATCCTTGATTAAGCAATCACTTTACATCAGTTTGTGATGATCGATTTCCAGCTTAGATGGACAATTGATATCAAGTGTATAAAACCTTGAATCGACACAATAGAACCAACCTGTTGATCCGAGTTCACTTTTCAAAGGTACATGTAGATGTAGACATCTGAAATGACCTCACAACCAGGAGGGAAAAACAGCAAACGTTTTAGTTAAGTTTCCTTGTCATTGATAGGGGTGTCGAAACAGCTGTCAATGGAACATGTTTAATTGATCACGAGGATCAATGATTGTTCGGTGCGATGCCCGTGAGCCCTCATTGGCCAGTAAGTCATCAGTTAGCTACAATGTAGGTGCTCTGTTGTGGTGATGATTACTTGTAGTAGCGGCTGCTGTTAGAAGAGGATCTCTTTTTAGTATTTTCATTATTTTTCATTTCTTCATTCAAACAATTCTTGGAAAGACTCTGTTTTGAAAGAGGAAGCAAGGAGTTTGAGGATTTATTTTCAGTACTGTAGTAAGGGGACAGTGGATGAGAATGAGTGAGTAATTGTACATGTACATCTATTTCTGGATAGCTCTGGGTAGAGGAGGGGGATCAGGAAAAAACGTATATTATATTTTCAAATTTTCTTTCGCGTATATTCCAAAAGGATGAATTTCTTTTATTGTGTTAATTTTTTAGTTTGATTAGACCTAAAGTAGCATCCGTGTTGAATTATTGTTTCCATAACAACAGCTAGCCACTTTCACTGACCTGTGTAATTTACATAAACAAAAACCTTTCCGAGGTTCTATTTAAAAAAAATAAATAAATGGAATGGATTCTCAAATTCCACTCATTTGTAGTGCATGTACAGTATACATGTACATCGCGTCGCAGGCCAGACAGTTGATGTGGGTAAAATAAAAAGTCTTCTGTATATCAATTTTTTAAAAACATGAATAGGGTAAATTATGATAAATTGCATGATTTTACTGATACATCCGTTTAAATTTAAAAAAAAAAATGCAATGTATATGTAGGGCTATTCCAAATTGAATGGTAGGCACTTTGTATATTGAGGACCTACATGTACTGAGCTTGACATGATCATGGCATGTATCTCCATATGAATGCACTTCCATTACCCTGTTGCTATGCAACTCCAATGTTAATGTAATTATAGGCCTCCAGAATACATGTGGGATCTATATGCATGACACCTGTGTGAATTCAAATGATGCAGAACTTTCTGAATACTGTACATTTTTATTGAGCCTGTATTATGTATTCATAACTATTATTGAAAATATAAATAATTCATTTATCAAAGGTACTTCTTTCTTGACTGAAAACTGTCAGGTACATGTAGATGTACATGCTGCCGACATGTATTCAGAAAAGCACCGGCCTTGAGATAGAAATTTGTTATCAATAGATACCGAGTTTAACAGCCAAATTTGTACATTCTATTTCTATTTCCATTAGGGTGTTGTTTCACAGATGACATGAATAGATAAATAGGAATAGTAAATTGACTCTTACTGACCCTGTGTGTACATTGTACTGTGATAATATTTACTCGCCCTGTAAATAGAGTGTCATGTCAATAGTAACAACGTAAAAAATAAATGAATATAATGGTCTAGAGCAGACTTACAATGTACATGTAGTTGTAGATGTACGTTTTTAAACAACTTTTTTACAACTTATAATAAAAGTGTTTGTTAAAAATATTTAAAGATAATTTTGCATTTGGTAATATTTTCTGAGTCTGACAAAAATTAATCTACATGTATTTAATACTTGACTAATTCTCCACATATCTCTTGAATGGTACTTTTACGCTTTTTCAACTTCAGATTTACATGCTATTTAAACAAGATACATTATTTGCTTAATGCAATACATGTTATCAAATATTGAATGTTAAAAATGGCAAAAATAACCAATAAACACTGAATAAATTACATGTATCTCTCAAGAAATGAAATTTGCTGGGACCTGTAACCAATTTGGGCTTTAAAAAGTTAGAAAAGAGAAGAAAATAATACATTAACCTGGAATTTTGCATAAAACTTGATTCTTTCAAATTTGAAATTTTAAGTTGAACAAAAACAAAAATAGAGAGAAATTCTGATGTAATTTCCTCTTGACATGTTCCTCCCCTCTAGACTGCTCTTTTCTATAATACTTTTAATACGTACATAACTATATCAATTCAATTTATAGTTTGTGGATCTTATTTCATATTGAGCTACAAGTCCTTTATTTCCAAGGAGAAATGGTCAACAATAAACAATCACCACGTGCACTGTCCTTTCACCTCTGATTACCATTGATACATCAATCAGACAATGTGTAGTCGTCCCATTGAACGAAGCTTGTTAATCAATGTGAAAGTCAATACTCTCTGACCACTCCTCTTTGTGTGGTGTATTGATTGATGCAGCACACTGCACCTGGCTCTAGGCCGTTGCCATGGTAATGATGAAGCAATGCTCAGAGGCTCATCGCCCTAGTAGCTTGTAAGATTTTCCGGACATGTGTTTCTCGTCTTTTGTGGTTTGCAAGTATCGATTCATCATCTTTGAAAGGTGTGTGGTTTGATTGTCGAGAGATGTATCAAATAATTTCTAGCATGTATATCCGTTTACGTCAGAGCTACATGTACATGAGCTTCTTTCTTTCTGCAGTTGTTGCACAATTCTTGCACTTTTTTGTAAAGGCTATACCTCCAATTCCTATTAGAAATTCATAAAGCTAAAAAAGTCTGTTAGATAGTATGACATGTTATTTGGTCAAAGGATATACAGTGTTCTCTGTAGGTTTCCATGGTGAGTGAGTCTTCACAGTTGAAGGCTGTTGATATTATTCTTTCGTGAAAAATAACCAATTATGGGGATGTTTAGAGGAATTTGGAAAAGGGAAAGAATGGAAAGATATGATAATGGAGTGAAATGAAATTAAACACTTACATACATGTATGACTATATTTGTCTGTACTTGTAATTAATTGAATAGTTTTCTTTACAATAATTTATCATCACAATTTCTAATTGAACTTGTGAATTAGGACAAACTCACCTGAGAGTCTAATTTAAAGAGGTATCTTCTTCTATATCACACTAAATGATCTAAATAATTCTTCTTCAGACATATGAATATGTTTTCCTAAAAATACCCAATTTGATTTCACACTTTCAAAACCAAGGAGCAGTGAAAAAATACATGTGAGTGATGAGCTATTTGCTCAGGAAAGCTCCACAAGAGCTTTAGAAAAGTGAAAAAAAAATACATAAAATGACTGAAATCTATATGTATATGTAGTAAATCTACAAAGAGTGCCAGCCAAAAAATAAAATGATAATAATGAAAATAATAATACATATCAATATACAAGTTTATTTTACTCTGCTAGGGAGATTGTGTCTACTGGGGCTGTAGTGCAACAATTTACAGCACATTTGATCAGTCTTGTCAATAACAGGGGCAGATCCAGGATTTTGTAAAAGAGGGGGCACAGTGCCGTTAAAAGTACACAATAAAGGGGACAGATTTTTTTTATTGTGTACTTAAGGTATGCCAGTTGGGTTTCAAAAGAGGGGGCACGGGCCGGTTTTCCCCCTATGTAGATCCGCCACTGGTCAATAATATGTTTTATGACTTTGTGAATATATATTGGTTCTGTTTATTTTATATTCTCTACAGCTCCTGTCCAGGAGAATTCAGACAGTCTCTCGGAGGCACCAAGGTTAGTACTATACTGCGCCCCCCCCTATATTTTTGAAATATTTTTCTCTTTCAATTCAAATACATGTGTATCTGGAAGATAAGAAAGCTCTTTATGTAAGATTATATGAGGCCTTTCACACTCCCTGCTGGACCGCTCCAAGTTAGACCGCTCTAGAGGAACGGTTCTTGAAGAACGCTTTGTTTGCTTTCACACTCTGCGCACTTTTTATGTCTCAAATCGCTTAACGAGTCAAAGTGGTCTTGTTGCTATGGCAGCTCAGGTAAGCGGGCCTGATGCAGTTATCTCTATATCTTTCCAAGGCTTCTTTTTTTCCTTTTTTTTTTCTGTTTTCATCATCCTATCGTCTTTTCTTTCTTTAGATTTCTTATGTTTTTCTTTGTTCATTCTATTGTTTTATCTTTCTATCTTTCCCTGTTTTCCTTTGTTTTTATCATTCTGTCATTTTATCGTCATTTTATCACACGAGATTTCCCGTGCAACACACACACTCACTTCCGGTTGAAGTACGCTTTAGGATCGCTTTGCTTTCACACTGCCACATTGGAGCGGTCTAACTAAGAACCGTTCCTCAAGACCACCTCGCGAGGTGGTCTTCTGGAGCGCTCCAGAAGAACGCTTCCTGGACCACTTGAGCATTCACACTCACCTGGGAACCGCTACTGAGTAACCGTTCTTAGTTAGAGCGCTCTAACGAAGTGAGTGTGAAAGGGCTCCTAGTTATTAAATTTTGTTATCCTAAGATATTCCCTTATTTTTATTATTACTGTAATCCCCAGCAGAATGCCGGAGGATACTTTGGATTCAGCAGCGCGTCACATTCTTGTGTGCATGGGCGCCAATCCTCACAGGAATTCTATTCAAGTGGGGGGGACACACCTGGATGCAACAATGGGGTGTCCCCCCCACTTGAATAGAATTCCTGTGAGGATTGGCGCCCATGCTTGTGTGCGCTCTCGCGGTCACATTTCTCAACGGATTTCTTTCAAACTTTGTATGGAGGTGTCTCTTGGTGTAATCTAAAAACCTATAGTTTTGGTGATGCTGCCACCAGTGTCCCATCTTTTATAGGGTCAAAGGTCATACTTTGGAGAATGACATGAGTGCACTCTGTAGGCCACATTTCTTGGATTTCTTTCAAATTTTGCATGGAGATGTAACTTGGTATAATCTACACATCTTTACTTTTTGGTGATGCTGCCCTCATTGTTCCGTCCATTATAGGTCAAAGGTCATTTGTCCATTTTTGCACTCTTCTGCATTTCTTGACAGATTTCGTTCAAATTTTGTATGGAAGTGTTTCTTGGAAAAGTCTACGCACCTATAGTTTTTGGTGCTGCTCCCCTCATTGTTCCTTCGTTTAGAGGGTCAAAGGTCATTTTGTGCACTCTAACTGCCACATTTCTTGACGGATTTCTTTCAAATTTTATATGGAGGTGTGTTTTTGTGAAATCTATACATCTATAGTGTTTGCTGATGCTGCCCCAGTGTTCCGCTTTTTATAGGATCAAATGTCACATTTCGGTTGCCGTCTTGCATGCATTCTGGAGGACACACATTTGTTGACTGATTTCTTTCAGATTTTGTATGGAGGTCCATCATAGATTACTCTAGACCTCTACAGTTTTTGGTGATGCTGCCCCCAATGTTCCATCTTTCATAGGGTCAAAGGTCATATTTTATCTTGTGTGCACTCTGCAGGTCACATTTCTTGACAGATTTCTTCGAATTTTCTATAGAGATGCAGTATACTCTAATCTACACACATTGTTTTGGTGATGCTGCTCCTAGTGTTGACAATAGTCCTGGCCACTGGTAGCAATCTCTACGCCATCCTTTGGTTTGAGGGAGGGGAGGGGGGAGGTTCTATGTCCCTCCTTCGAATCGCTGCCAGTGCCGGGGGATACATTTGCATTGCGCAGCAATGGACATTTGTAGTAAAATTACAAAGTATGTGTGAAAAAGAATATTCTGCACTCACATTAATACATATTGCTTCTTTTTTCTTTTTCAATTTCAGGGACAGATTTATGTACCTGTCAGAACACAAAAACTCAAAGGCAATATGGCTAACCAGCTTTGGGTAAGATTCATTCAAATTGTCTAGTTTTACAAACTCCTGGTTTTTGTTTGTTTTTTCAAGTAGTAAATATGAATGATATTTAAAGAAATATATTGGCTATAATGTCACAGAATATATACATGTACCAAAGATATTATTCATTATCAGTCACCATAATTATTCCATATGATTTTTCTAATGATATATATTACATAATGTACAATACAAAGTAATTAGCAGCTACGGCAAAGTGTATTAGCTACATGTAGGTCTGAAAATAGATTCTTTTTAACGTTTTGTTTGTGTAACGACAAAAAAAAAAAAAACATGCGTAAATCAAGGATTATTTGGAAAAAGTCGTAGTAAGAAAGAAGATTAACATTGAAAGTCATGTCTGAATTGGACAGCATGAAAGGTTGGATGGACAGCAGGCAAGCAAGAATTGCAGAAATAGCACATTTTAAGGGAAAAAAGAATAATTTGAAATTTGTCTTCATTTGGGGCAGGCCCAAGCTGGAATGGGGTAACCAGGACACCATGTGGCCGGTCAGCAAAGGGGCGATGAATGCCAGCCCCACCCCAAGGACAGAGGAACTTTCCTCACCCAAGAAGAACTTAAGAAGCACAAAAGATGGCAAGAAGTAAGTTGTTATACCCTCGCCAAACGAAGTTTGAAGGGTCGGTCGGTTGCAAATCTTGTGCATCAAACTACTTCCTCATTTTTCGAGCAATACTCATGAAATTCGCCACACACATTGGTCTTAGGATGAAGATGTGCAAGACATATATTTTTAATGTGTCAGAAATGCGTTGCCATGGTAATGGCATATTATGGCAATAAATCAGTGGGAAATCTTGTGGATCGAACTACTTCCTCATTTTTCGAGCAATGCTTATGAAATTCGGCACACACATTGGTCTTGTAGTGAATAATAATAATAATAATAATAATAATAATGGCAACTTATATAGTGCTCATATCCGTCACGCAGTGAAGCTCATGGCGCTTAGACATTATTACCCCGGTTATAGCCGAGCCGCCAAAGTAACTAGCGCTCAAGCATATCAGGTACCCATTTACACCTGGGTGGAGACTGGCAAATATAGATTATTGTCTTGCCAAAGGACGTTAGTGCAAGGTGCAGTTTTTGAATGTGTCGCAACTGCGTTGCCATGGTAACAGCATCGACGGCATATTATGGCAATAAATGAGTGGGAAATCATGCGGATCGAACTACTTATTTTTTCAAGCAATGCTCATGAAATTTGCACACATTGTCTTGGATGAAATGTGCAAAGACATACTTTTGGAATGTGTGGGAATGCGTTGCCATGGTAACGACAATTATGGCAATAAATCGGGAAAAATTGCGGATAAAGAACTTCCTCACTTTGTCAAGCAATGCTCAATTAGGCACACACATTGTTCTCGTAAAGATGTGCAAGACATATTGTTTCAATGTGTGGCAAATGCGTTGCCATGGTAATGGCATATTATGGCAATAAATCAGTGGGAAATCTTGTGGATCGAACTACTTCCTCATTTTTCGAGCAATGCTTATGAAATTCGGCACACACATTGGTCTTGTAGTGAATAATAATAATAATAATAATAATAATGGCAACTTATATAGTGCTCATATCCGTCACGCAGTGAATGGCGCTTAGACATTATTACCCCGGTTATAGCCGAGCCGCCAAAGTAACTAGCGCTCAAGCATATCAGGTACCCATTTACACCTGGGTGGAGACTGGCAAATATAGATTATTGTCTTGCCAAAGGACGTTAGTGCAAGGTGCAGTTTTTGAATGTGTCGCAACTGCGTTGCCATGGTAACAGCATCGCAACGGCATATTATGGCAATAAATGAGTGGGAAATCATGCGGATCGAACTACTTATTTTTTCAAGCAATGCTCATGAAATTTGGCACACACATTTGTCTTGGGATGAAAATGTGCAAAGACATACTTTTGGAATGTGTGGGAAATGCGTTGCCATGGTAACGACATATTATGGCAATAAATCAGGGGAAAATATTGCGGATTAAAGAACTTCCTCACTTTTTCAAGCAATGCTCATGAAATTAGGCACACACATTGTTCTCGTAAAGATGTGCAAGACATATTGTTTCAATGTGTGGCAAATGCGTTGCCATGGTAATGGCATATGACAATAAAACAGGAAAATATTGCAGATCAAACCACTTCCTCATTTTTTGAGCAATGCTCAGGAAATTTGACACCCACATTGGGGCGGGGTATTAATCATCTTCAGTGATATTCTAGTTTTTCTTACATCGATCCTATATCATCACTTTTTTTCTTCATATTTTGTCTCTCTCTGAATAATGAACAACCATGTTCACAGCATTTAAGTAGAAAGCAGTGGATGAGATTAATTACAAATTGTTGTTCATCATATCCATTGCCTTTTAATTTTTCATGTGCATAACACATTTTTAAAGATAGTCTAGTAACTTTTAGGAACTTTTTGTTCTGTATAATTTGCATATATCAAAGCTTGATAATTTTTTCTCTCGAATTATTGTGATCTAGCAATATATTTTTGTTTCGTTTTGATATAATTCATTTGAAAGATTTACTCTTAAATGTTGACTATTGCAATTTATGATGATTTATTATCATGTGAACCAAATGGATAAATTTTGAAACATATGCCTCGTGGTAGGCAGAGATGAATAACAGAAGAGGTTCAACTATCAATTTATGGTTTCTAACGTTATCAAATGCAATGATACCGAAAATCATTTTGTTCTTAACTTTCTTTCTTCAGGAATATCCATGTATACAGCTGCGGGAGAAACTCAGTCATATGGGAAGTGAGCCCTCTAGCAATGAAAGCATCTCCGACAGAAAGGGTAGAGACGCTGTCAAATTATAAGAGACCCCCTGCAACTTTCAAAGAAGACAGGTATTCTTTAATATAATTCAGAATGTGAGACAGACGGGAGAGAGGAATGATTAGAGAGAGCAAAAGAGAGGGGGAGAGACAGCGAGAGTTGTGTGGGGGGGGGGGGGGGGACAGGGAAAGAGGCTGAGAGGCAGAATGGTGGAAGAGATGTAGAGACAGAGAGCAGACAAGAGAAGACAGGTAGAAAGAAGAGAGCAAGAGAGATATAGAGGGGAATGGGAGGGGAGAGAACAATTAACCACCACCAAACAGATCCATGAGGAAGAGAGGATGGGAGAAAGACTGATGTGATAGATAGAGAGAGAGAACAAAAATGCAACATAAGAAAGAGAGAAACATAAATTGCCTTTCTTTTCTTGGGTTCTCTTTGCAAAAGATGCTTGAAGTACATACTCACAAGTCACTTTTTCCTTCATTTAGAGAGTTTTCAAAAAGTTGCCATTTCTCTTAACAAATTATCATTTGAGCTGATATTTTGAACATAGTATATCTGCATGGAACCCAAATATTATGTAGCAGATATTTTTTTTTGTGATTGGCCCCCTTTCAGATCACACGAGCATGTATCGGATGAAATATCTTTCATGTATTCATAACATGTACCATTGACTGGTTTCTATTCTAGACCTAGTCATGCCTTCAGCTGTGGAAGAAAATCTCCCATCTGGTACGTGAGTGAACCTGCAAAGAAAGCCACAGAGAAAGAGAGACTCGAGTACCTTGCCAGAGCCAAGACCCCACACAAAGAGTTTGCGGAACCTAGAACAGTGAGTAGCACAACTTACTTGTATAGTAATTTGATCATCTCCAGCACAAAGAGTGTATGATTTCTATAGTCATCACTTCTTCAGAACTTTGGATTATTTGAAATACCAGTGTAAAAAGGGAGGTGCATGTATAAATTCTGCAGACAGAATTGTGAATTGTATGAAGTTCCTTTGGGATTCGTGTGTAATCTGTTTCTGCAGTGACAGAGATGATCAGTTTCCTTGATCTGATGGTATTTTTCAGATACAGTCAAACCTGCTTTAGCGACCACCTGTATAGAAAAAAACCACCTTGTCTTTAGAGACCACAATTTTTGTTTCCCCTGAAAAGTGTTTCTCATTGATATGTGTTAAACAAACCTGTACATAGAAACCACCTGCTCATAAAGACCGCTTTTCTTGTCTCTTTGAGTGGTCTTTATAGACAGGTTTCACTGTAATCACACTAAAATTCATTCAATACCATGGACAAAATATTAACATCTCTGGCACGTTTGTCTTACAAGTAGAACAGTATGAGAACATGCTGTGTATGAGCCATTATTTTCATGAAGGTTTAATTTTTCATGTTAAGATGCGATTGTGACTGTGGTGGCTTGCAAATGAATACCAGTAATATTAACTTTAACTATGAGCCTTCTAAGAATTCTCTTTTTTGAAAAGTTATACATTGGCATTTCCTTCTATTCACAAGTTGTGGACCAGAATTTCTTTCCTTTTTAATATTTTTAGGTTTCAGGCTCAAGATCTCTGTAATTCCTTTTTATACCCCCGCCAAACGAAGTTTGAAGGGGGTATATAGGAATCAGTCGATGGTTGGGCGGGCGGGCGGTCGGTCGGTCGGTCCATTGCAAATCTTGCGGATCGAACTACTTCCTCAGTTTTTGACCGAAAGTCATGAAATTTGGTACACACATTGGTCTTGGTGGGAAGATGTGCAAGACATATTTTTCGGATGAGTCGGAATCTGCGTTGCCATGGTAACGGCATATTTATGGCAGAAAATCAAGGAAACACATTGCGGATCGAACTACTTCCTCAGTTTTTGACCGAAAGTCATGAAATTTGGTACACACATTGGTCTTGATGGGAAGATGTGCAAGACATATTTTTCGGATGAGTCGGAATCTGCGTTGCCATGGTAACGGCATATTTATGGCAGAAAATCAAGGAAACACATTGCGGATCGAACTACTTCCTCAGTTTTTGACCGAAAGTCATGAAATTTGGTACACACATTGGTCTTGGTGGGAAGATGTGCAAGACATATTTTTCGGATGAGTCGGAATCTGCGTTGCCATGGTAACGGCATATTTATGGCAGAAAATCACGGAAACACCTTGCGGGATCGAACTACTTCCTCAGTTTTCTACCAAAAGTCAAGAAGGGCTGTTGTCACGGGGCGGGGGTATTAATCATCATCTTCAGTGATATTTCTAGTTTCTTTATCTCTACAGATTGAAACCATTGTGAGTGCAGGTGCAAAGAACGCTCGGGCTTCAAGTCGAGTTGAGATGCTAGCCAGACCCAAAAGCAGACCTGCTGGGCCCTTCAGGGAACCAAAATGGCCAGTAAGTCACCTTTCACATCTAACCAAATTGCATGCTCAATGCCATTTTCATATTCACTGTCCAAGAGGTCCAACTGGATCAATGACTTAAATTAGGGTATATTTCATAAAGCAGACAGAGCGAACCATATCTGCCATGCACATTTATTTATCTTTTTTGTGGTTGCACACAAGGTCAAGCCTAATATTCCATGCTTTTGGAATGTATTAAAAAACCATACAGTGCATTCATAGGGAGGTATCTTGATCATCAATAAGTAGTGCACATACAATTTATAGTATGGAGAATCCAATATCTGGTATGGAATTCCTCCACAGTCAACCCTCCTGTCAAAGCATGTCAAGAAACTTTCAAGTTGAGATCAAAGTGATACTGACACCTTTGGCCTTCATATTAGCTTTCGGGTGAGGATCGAGTCAGGACTTGATCCTCTTCAACAAGTATATGAAAAGGATAGAAGATGGCATTCCTTTATTCAAAATATGATCCATACGATGGACTTTGAAAATTGAAATATCCATTTAACTCCTCTAAATGTCAAAACACTGATACCATATATGCAATGGAAATTTATGGTATAAAATTGATACAAAGTTCCTATTGCATGTACATGTGTATCCTCTCTTCTGAAACCATGCATAAAGGTTCATTTTTATATTGCTTTGAAGGTGATAAACATATTGCTCTCTACTTTTTCATCAACTACCAGGTGACGGATGTCGCCAAAGTAGCAAACGCAACTCCTCGCCAGCTGGAACTGGCCAAGCCGAAGAACGTAGCCGACGGTTATCAGGCTGACAGGCCTGTTCAGTGGTCCATCACGCGTGCAGCACGTCGGGCCACCGCCACTAGCCGTACCAATGAGCTCTCCACACCAATAATGCGTGCTACCATGGACCATGTGCAATTCAATCCTGATGCTTTTATTGTCAGAGAAGCTGCTAAGAAAGCCCGGTGTCCACCGCGAATTGAGGAGCTTGCGCAGCCTCTTGTTCGATAAAAATCAGTGCACACTTGGGAATAGCCAACCTCCAAACTACCCTTATGGACTTGCAATTGTGTTGTGCCCGAGAGAATTTGAGCAAAAAATCAATGACTATAGCGAGATTTTGCAATCCCAAACACATGCCAGGACATTATGGAGGATAGACAAACTACTCAGTTGTACTCCCTTTTGAAATTAATTTCTTCTGCATAGGACACCTAGAACACCACTTAAGCCCGGCGCACACTGCACGATCTGACTACGATGTGATTTTGGGAAAAGTTGTTATTACATTTGATATGAACCTTCAAACATGTAAAATCTTCGTGATCAAAGTTCTGAATAGTAGTATGAATACTAAAATCGAAATTCCGGGCTACTTCGAGCCCCAATGTAGGAACAAAAGCGAATTCAATTCCAAATCGTAGTGACGTCATACCAATCTTGCGAACGACTAAGATTTGAAGCCGATTTGGCCAGTCGGATCGTATAGTGTGCGCCGGGCTTTACAATGACAAGTGCAGCACAAATATAGTATTTGAAGGACTTGTAGAGTTTGTGTACGGCATGTCTTCAAGGAATTGAATGATAAAGCAAGAAGTAAAGTCCGTATAGAAAAAGTAGAATGATAAATTGTCTGATTACCCAACTTAACAGCTATTCAAGCCCAGATAAAGCAAAATAATTTTTTTAATGAAAATATAAATTAACACTTCCCCCCCACTATTTCTTAAGACTTTTGTTCAAGATTCATGTTCTCTATTCCTAAAGATTTTGTTTTTTACATTCATCGTATATATGAACACTGTCTGGTGCAGGGTTCGATAACTGTTTATTTGGCGATTCAATAATTCTTTAATGAAAATTCTTGTCTTGATTTGAACTAAAAGAATGGTAAAGAGATATTGCCTCCTAACATAAATTAGATTATTTTGTAACATTCATTTGTAGATATATTAGTATTTATCTGGTCTAAAGCACCTTAAAGTTGCATATTATGTACTGTTGAGTATAAAGATAAAATTCCTGAAACTTCTCAAATTTATATAACGGTATAATGATAATGAAACAGTCGTATTTCTTTTGAGATTTATTATTATTTATATTATCATTGTCAACTTCTGGTAAAGTCTTCAATATTGTATCAAAATTGGTTGAAAAATAAAATGCATTTACATCTCACTCTAAACTTTCATCATGAACGTAATTAACCGTGTGTACATGGAAAATTTTATTGATTTGTATTAATGTATGACCATGATAGATGTTAAACTTTCTAGTTATAAAAGAGTATAGATATAAAAGAGTATGCTAAAGCTATCAATTTGAAGCATTCCTTTTATATACATATTTTTTCCAAAGAGTATTATTCTAAGTTGCTTGACTAATTCCAAGATGTGTGCAAGATCATTTGGTATTATACTCAATATGCTTGAATTGTGATATAGAAAAATTGATTTGCATTGAATTTATAGAAAATTCAGCATATACATGTATTATGTATTTACTGTTTGCAATGATATCTTACTCCGTCCATATATTCATGCCAATGTTATTTTTGCGATTGTGTATTTTTTGTAACTTGGGAAAGGAGAGATGGGAAAGGTGGTATTGTACATCCTGATGCCATGCATGTATGTGAAGTTAGTATTAGCTACAGGTAGAAAACTACTTGACTTTATATTCTTGGGCATTTTTGATTTCGTAGAGGTCTTGTGGTCTAGTGGTAAGTTCCCGGACTGGATCTCAAGGTATTAGGTTCTAATCCCTGTCACCGCATTAATGTTCCTTGGCAAGATATTAACCTGGGGGGTGTTTCACAAAGAGTTGAGTTTGACTTAAAGTCATGCGTAAGTGCCAATGCGCATACGGTATTAAACGCGTAATCTCATTGGTAGATTATCAAATAGCACGCGTCCCCTGAGCATAATCTGACCAATGCGGTGATGTGTTATATACCGCACGCAACAAGGAATTTAAGTGCGACTTTAAGTCAAACTTAAAGGAGAATTACGTTAAAAAATAAAGACGATAGTGTTCAAAGGTGTTATCTATTCCTACTTGTTAGACTATATGGCTTCGCGTCAAAATATACGAGATCGACACGAATCAAATTTTTCTGAGCAAAATTTACCATCTGCTAGCAATATGTATCGTCTGCTAGCAGCATATGGGGGCTGCCATTTTGTTTATGTGTACAAGAAGATTTTCTTAATCCAAATGCTCAATTGCCTTTTTCAAAATGAAAAACCCATTTGAGATTAAAAATATAGAATAGATATGTCAATTTATTTTTAAACTGAAGATTTCCTTATATATTTCTGTTGAAAATCGATATTCGCTTAATAGAAATCTATTTTCTTGATACTGGACGTATGGGACGGAGCTAATTAATTCAAATTTTATGGATGCTTCTTCCCTGAGCATCTATAGCGGCAAACTATGCATTCACCTGATTTCGGATAATGGACTTGAAAAGTCAGAATGCATGCTGCATATATTATGTTCTGCTCTGTTTGGCAAACCCAAGAAAATAGATTTTTGTTAAGCAAAACCAGACAATTTAAAAGTATCATTATAAAGATTTAATTTTTATAATACATGTAAACACCCACTTTATATTTTCCGTCACATATGGGATTTTAGGTAATGAAGAAAATCAATTTTGGATTTGGATTCAAAATATCTTTCTGACTGGAACATTTCTCAATGGTTCATGTACAACTCCAAATCAGCAAGAAAATGGCAGCCCCCATGTAAATGAGTAGGAGACGATACCGGGTGTTGGAATATCTTTATTTATACCCTTTTCTGATATCTTATTAGAAAATGATTTAGGCCAATAAGTAGGAATATATTACACCTTCCAATATAAGTAAATTTGTAATCAGGGTTAAATTCTCCTTTAACTCTTTGTGAAACACCCCCCAGGTGAGGTGATTGAGTACCGGTACCCAGTAGAAGAAATTCCTCGAATGCTTATATGCCTCTTTCATGGCGGTTTGGCTATAGCCGGGGTAATAACATGATACTTTGTATTAAGTGCAGTAGAGTATATTTGTATCATAGCTGCACTAATAATAATAATAGCTACATTTATTTTGCGCACGTATCCATCCCAGAGGATGCTCAAGGCGCTTACAAAGGAGATATTATTACCCCGGTCATCGGATTCTGGCATGCCAGCGCGCACACAATGTATGCACATTCTCCGCTCCCTGGGGAGTATTCCAGCAATGGGCAGTGACGCTCACATTGCTAAACAAACGACATTAACTTTCGCATCCTACCGGGTACCCACTTAACACCTGGGTGGAGAGTGGCAAAAGTAGATTAACGTCTTGCCAAAGGACGCTAGTGCTGCGGACCTCGTGGTTCACAGTCCGGGGACTTATCCAGTATCCACTGATCCACACCTCATTATTATTAAATATAATTTAACACATTTCCCAGGAACATCAAATGCAGAGTCAAGCCTGTCAACTATGTAAACACCATTCCTGGGAAACTCAAAAGACCTTTATGGACAGGTGGTCATCATACACATGCCTCTTTTGATACAGGTTTCTGGGAATCAGAGTGGTTTTGAACCCAGAACCTTGTGGTTACAAGACCATAGTGATAGATCTACCACTTAGCCACCATGCCTTGGTTAAAACAGGGTTGACTGTACTTTCCTTATCCTCTTGTTCTAAACACATTTATAGCACAAACTTAACAAACGATATAGTGGTAAATTATGTCATGTATTTATTATTAGATGACTAAACGATTGAAATTGTTATGAAATGAATATAATTATAAATGGTCTTTATGATGCACTGATGGCATGTGTGGGTGATAGGGACATGTATTCACTAATTTGGATGCTCACATGATGCCAATAAACTATTCTTTTTTTCATGAAAATATGGTTATTGGCTCACATGATGCCAATAAACTATTCTTTTTTTCATGAAAATATGGTTCTTAGAGAAACTACTCTTCATATTTGAAAGGGAAATCCAATCTTCACAACTTTTAAAAGTAAAAAGCAGTAAATCAATGAAGTACATTGTGAAAGGTGGACATCACCCAAAATCACTAAATATGACAATCTCAAATTGGCAAATGCCACGGGGTGTCCAATTTTGAAGCTCTTAATTTATTTATATTGAAAACAGGCAAAACACGTTACCCTTATATACTGTATCATAAGCAAAGTCAAGAGGAAAATTTTACTGAGAGAAAAAAAGAAATTACGGGTTTCAGTTGGATGTTCCTTTAAATATTGTACCAGGGGGGTGTTTCATAAAGCTGTTCGTAAGTTACGCACGACTTTACGCACGACTGGTGATCAGTTCTTGTGCTAAATGATTGAGAATCTGATTAGTATAGCACCCAAGAACATGTTCCAGTCGTTCGTAAAGTCATTCGTAACTTTACGAACAGCTTTATGAAACACCCCCTCAGTAGTCATTTGTTATCTTTATGTTTAGATTAGATTTTCCATGAATATATTCACATCTCTGTATAATGTACACTTTTAATGCCAATATAGCACTGGACATGTTATTTTATTTGAAGCAATAAATGTTTTTCACTGCATGTAATTACAACATGTGTACATGGTCACTCTACTTCCAGTAATTCTGTAATCAAGGGAAATGCTATTTACACTGGGACAAATCATTGGGTCGGAAAGCACTGTTTAATACAACTCAAAGCCTATAGTTTTAGTAACCTCCTAAACTGTTGTCAGATTTCTTTGATTTTAGATGATCGGTAGCGTTAGAGACTCAAAATACTAAGCAGCTGTTTAAGTTTTTGTCTCCAAAAGTAAAGTTGAATATTTTGCCTCCGTAAATGTACTTCTACAAACTTGCAAAGACATCTTAGTATTACCCAGTCTACACATGCCTTGCATAAAGGCTAGGTAAGACACTGTACATTTTCAGGTAGCATTCTTCATGGCATCCTGGTAGATTACATTTTCACCTTTTTTAAAGATAAAGTCGAGTTCTGGTCAAGGGATTACATTGTGATATAAACTGTTTCAAAGCAATTGGGAAAGGTTGATCATGTCTACAAAAGAATTGGTGTATAGTCTTGGAATCATCAAAGTGATAAGAAATTGACCCGAACTCGCTGAAAACCACATGAACTGCAGACAGAAATGGGTATAAGGGACTGCATGCATATGAGGCATGAATGTTCGGCCCGAACATTTCATCGATTTCTTGTCACATTTTTAATATGAAGGCATTTGAGGAGCAATTCTTTTCAGGGGACATTTCTTCTATGATGTTCTCCAAAACTGACATTACTCAACCTTCCCATTAAAGGGAATATGCCTCACTATGAAAATTTTGAGTACCGTATTTACACTCTCATTTTCTCATTCTCAATTCTTCAAGAGAACTCTGTAAAACAAACCCCCTCCTTCCAGATTTGAGTATTACAGCTAAAGGGAACATGCTCCCCTCCTTTTGATTAAAAATAATTAACCTCGGCTCAATAACAATTGTTAACATCCAAGCTCTGAATTTCAATAATCCCTATTGTCCATTCATTAAGCTAATTATCATCTACTGTGCTCTGCTCTGCTCCATCCCTAATGCTATTGAGTAAGTTGAGTAGCACAGCCAAGAAGGAAAGCAGACAAAATTTCCAAGTAGTCTTCACCAAAATTTACTACAACTTGTTATGCAGAGTCTGAATCATCTGGAGAAAGATAAAGTCACGAACAAACCTCTACAGTTCAGGGGATAGATAAAAAAATAAAAGTTTAGTTTAAATTTGAGATAGACCCTGTACTTTGAATGACGAGGGTTTGTACCTGCATACTCATCCCAACCTCAAAGTTTTATGTCCTACTCTTCACATCAGACATTCATGAAAGCTGTGCCTCCCTGTCCAGTTTTCCATGCACAGACCCAAATTTAACACTTTCACAAAATTCATGATGATTTGAGCCAAGCCTACCAGTATATCAGCGTCACAATGGTTGGGTAAAAGAGAAAAGAGCCGTTATGGGACAGGATCTATAAGTGTAGTCTATAAACAGTTCAGACCCTGTACTGACAATGGTTGGTGGCTTCCTGCAAACTTATTTGAAACACACCTGCTGTTGACAAGTCTCTTTCCCATCAGTCATTTATGACCCTTCCATGTCAGCTCATGTTAACATCTTCTGTGTTTGGTTGTCCATCCTTGCCTGACTTCTGGGCTAGATACTGTTGATACTGCACATAGCAGCTCTTGAACAAGGCAATCTTCTTCTTGATCTGCTTAGGGGTGTCCTGGTAGTAGTTCTTAATGTCTCTGGCCATTGCCTGACAATGAGAGAAACAAATTTTTGTGGATAAAACGTGAAGCAGTCTAAACAGCACTTCTGGAATGCTGAATTTTTTGTCATATAAATTTAAAACTTATGAAAGCATAAAGTGAATGGCACAGTTTGTTGTATATTTATAGCATTCTACCCCAACCCCCCCCCCCCATTTTTTCTTCACTGATACGTTTCTCTCATTTGGAGCTTGTAATAAAACTCCTTAGGGTAAATTTCCCTTGAAGTATTGGCACACTGCTCACCTTATAGTCAGTATCATACTTGTCCATCATGTAGGTGCAGTACATCACCATTGGCTCTGAGATTCTCTCCCTCTTCTTAGTAGGCATATCAGCTATGGCTTCAAGTTCTGAATAGGGAACAGGAAAAAAATTCAAGTTTGATAGTTATTTACCTGGTAACCCTTCCCCCCCCCCCACCCCCCCCCCCTCCCCCCAACCACAGTTGTATGGTAACCAACTGACAGCTTACAAGGTAATCATTGCGTTTGATCTTTCCATTGTTCTAAATATTCCTAAGAATATCGTTTCCCAAATAAAATTTCCTTTTTTTTTTAAAACTTTCTCTCAGAAATATTTTTAACCACTACACCTGTAGGCTTCACTGAAAAATTTCTAGTTATAACATGCCGCTAAAATATTAACATTCAAATCACACTTCTCATTTTCCCCAAACTTGACAATGGAGATTTCTTACACAGCATTTTAATAATAATACGAGCTGCATTCTTAAAATATGAAATATTGAAAACCTGGTATGGTAGATATAAAATATAAAATGTCATAAAGTCTAATCCCATTGACCATGTCTTTTTTTTATCATGCTCCTTTCCAAAATGTATGATATGTATCTATGAAATTCACTTACCTTTTATAACATGTTGCTTGCCTGCAGGACGAGCTGGTTTATGATCAACATCCATTGTATCATCAAGGTTAACTGGGGCAAGTCTCTCCTACATTTATCATGGAAAATAATTAAATTCACTCACTATAATTTTTTAAAGGCTTTTTTCTACTAATTAGTATATCTCACTTTTTTACTTTCCAAGTAATAAGTATTTTCTCAGAGTGTTTTTCTTCTCAAATATCCATGTACGGTCACATGTGATGAGTTGTTTTGAGAAGAAAAATACCAGGAGAAATACACTAGTTTGAAAGCAAAATAGTCTTTCATAGACAGGAATCCATCAATAGATATCCTCAAACTGTACCGATCACCTACAAAAATAATTTGTGTACAGCTAGAATGTACACAATCAACCTCAAAACACTTTACCTGGCCTTCTATTGGTTAACGGTTAAGGAGCATGAAGAAAATAAAGGAAAACATATAGCCCATGCACGGAACTCAACTCGGAGTTGGGTTCCGCGCGGGCCTTTTTTCTATGCAAGTATGTATAGGTACCTCAATCAGTCTTCTCACATGTTACCGTAATGTTAATTGGGAGTGTACTTTAACTCGCAATATGTCTTTATATAATCAACATTTGAAGTTCGTATTTTGAATATATAAGTAAAGTGACATTGAACCCCGAACAGACAGAGCAAAATATGTTTTGGTGATTCAGATTGGTACACTTAAAATAACATAAAAAAAGACATTTTGAATTATTTCCAACATGCACAAGTACATATGAACTTATGCAACATCTCCATGTATAGGTCCTATATGTAGAGATTTATCGCGGCATTGGAGTTAAATTTGTTTTGGGCAAACCGCACCCCAGTTTACAAGTAGCTTACCTTTGCAGTTGGAATGGGTAGTGTCTTATTGGGATCTGATGATAGTCCCATGGCTCTCATGTTCTCCTTCACTGATTTCTTGTTATCCCAGGCATTCTTAATGGGGTCACTGTTAAAACAAAAACAAAATTTAAATATATATTTATCAGGTCTTCACATTCTGTTTTTCCAATCTTGTAAGTACATTGTACTGGAATTTGAGTGTAAGCATTCACATTGCAACACTATATAGTGCATCCCCCCAAAAGTTAACAGTTGGAAAAAGTCTCCCTAAATAAATATTTCAAAATATTTGTAGGAAATTTGCGAAAGGGTGCAAAATCCAGACTTGACAAGAATTGGTATTTTGTGCAGGCTGGTGTTCACAAATTTGAGAACCGTAAAAAGTTGACAGTAGAAAAAGTCTCCCCAAACGTTTCAAAATATGTTCACGAAATTTTCATACCTATGGATAGCTTAGGGTGTCTCCTATCAAATGACACCAAAACATCTAACGATATGTTACGCTTGAGTGAGCAAAAGTCATTATTTTTGTATTGGTTCTGTCTGGTATCACCAAAGTTATTGAGTCTTGAAAAGGCTTACAAACTTTCATATTCTGATCATTACAAGGCAATTTTTGAAAGAATAGGCTTTGTTTTCTGTATGTCTTGACATAATGCCATAAAAGCTTTATGCTTGACTGAGAAAACCAGCTTGAATTAAAACCTTGCCAAAACTATTATTTCAAAACATTCAATAAAGTAGTTAATTGCTCACTGAAGCATGAAAATATTGATGAGATACGTAAGGACATACAGAGAACAGAACCTCTTCTTTAATAAATTGTCTATCATTGATCAAATATGAATATTTACAAGCCTTTTCATGACACTCAACTTTGCTAATACCAGTTAGAAGAAATACCAATTCTTGTCAAGTTTGGATTTTGCACCTTTTCACAAAAGTGGTCTTTGCTTACTGGAGTGTAAAATATTGCCAGATCTTTAGGTGTCATGTAACAGAAGAGACGCTAAGCTATCCACAGGTATGAAAATTTCGGCCAAAGTCGTTATTATGCCCAGCCACCATTAAATCCGCCTGAGTTGTCATTTAGCACGTCTTCATGAAACAGTTTGTCAGGTCCATGACATTTCCGTAGACAGACCAGTAGATGACCGACAGGCGACAACAGTTATGACTGTCATGGAGTTGATTTGATGAAATGACCCCCCAGATTGATAAGCCAAGGAGCTCGTACTCGTACTGTCTACAGCTACATGTAGATCACTAGTAGACCAAAAGCTTCAGTCTCTCTGTATCGTCGGTTGTTCCGCTGAGACTTCGTCTGGCTCCCCTAGACCTCCGTACATAGAGACTGAATGATCACATATCGCGCAGTGTGTGGACGGTCATATCCGGAACCGGAAGTGTATTTTTATTATTTGTCTGTGTGTGTGTGTTTGTGTGTGTAGCATGTATTCAGTGGCGTACCCGTGCAGTATATATAGTACGTAACGGCAACGCGACCTAAGGCTCAGGTCGGCTGTTCGTACACCTTGTTGGTGATATACGGGTGTACCGTCTGTCTATGGGGAAGGTTGGGAAATGTCAGAAATATTAAAGATTTCCCCATAACAGACGGTTATTTCTGTCTAGACTAGATCACTAGATCAGTACTAGATGATACTACACTAGATCGGAGCTCCATATATTGACCATAGGCACTCATAGGTACACGCCATTGCCGACTGTGTAGTAACGCAGGCAATAGTGAGTACGGTACTAATATGTATCACTGTGCATTTTTGGCTATATTTAAGTGAAACCCATATCTTTGAGTTTACTTAAATATAAATAATTATGGTGAATAATAGATGATTAAAACTTACCAGTTTGTTTTGTGACCTTTGACCTTTTTTTCGATAACACCTATCGAGTCCGGTCAGAGCATCCATTTAGTATTTTTCACGATTATGCTGAAGGGAGCCCTCAGCGCTCGTAGTGGTACCGGCGCGATCGGATCATCGATCTCCACCTCGTTGTTTACCTGTTGTTAAGACAGCTTGGGGGTCGTTAATGAGTTTAGTCTAGTGATAAGGCTTCTCATCGTGCATTCTCTACATTCTGTATTCCTTCTGGTGCAAGGATATTAAGCAAAGTGCTTTAACGGCGAGGAGCAATAATTGAAAAAGTCTTTGGGAGAGAACGGCCACCCGTCGTTGTTTTTCGATCTTGTCCGAATAGCTTGTGTGCGTAACATTCTGCGTACGTATCTATGGTGCGTAACCATGTAGAGCGGCCTCACTAGTGCGCAACATATTGAGAGCAGTCGTCATACGTATGGAGGAGTGTGTAACAAGTAGGAAAAACAAGGCTGTAAATGTAAGTTTTTATAACTTTCTACATTTTGTATCTTAACGAACTTATAACGTAATATCTAAACAGTGATACCTAAGTATCAGTTTGCCCACAAAAACCTCCACTTGAAACAAAATTGCATCTGTATCCCCAATACCCAGTATACACACATGTATATGATCCTAATGGTCAATATGACCATTGCTTGCTGATGTGACCTTAGCCTTAGGCTTAGTTTGAGTTAGACAGCTGAAAACCGTCTGTTTCGGAGGAGTCTTTAACATTTTCTTATTTTCACCTTCTCCTCCTACACAGACGGCTACCCAACCTTCGCGGTAGATAAGGGGATCTTACAATACATGGCCTATGAGCGTATCCCCCCAAAAGGGGGGATCTGATTTTCCATCCCTATAAGCCATCCCCTTTCTCTAAAATTTCACATAGATGGTGCTAGGGTTCTCATATTTCAATACATCACAAAAAACCCCGATAAAAATACAGATAATTAACAAAATTTGGGACTTACTCTGGTTTGAACTCAAGCTTCGCACTGACTGACTGTGTATTCGCTGCGTTTTACTACACAATCTCTATACACGGCCTACTTCCGGGTCATGTGATTATAACCAAGAAGGCTGTCAGCGACTGGCTACTGACGTGCAACTTCCATGCTTCAAATGATCAGATTCGTGTACCAGACGAGGAATTTGGGGTAAGAAATTTATTCAAGCATACTATATTACCGTTGTTCTCATTCTGATTTGTTTATTTTAATAAAATAATGTATTTATTGGAAAATGAAAATTCGTCCTTAGTCCCTGGTACAGAGTGAGAGACGAACTTCAGTCTATGTAAGGAGGTGTAGTGAAGCAAGACGTAGTCCAGTGGAACACCCGACGAACAGAGACTGAAGCTTTCGGTCTTAGTTTGAGTTTGCACTTAAATTGTACATAACATGGCCAGGGTCACAACTATCTCTCTCGATAGCATTTTTTTTACACTCCAGGAAGTCTTCCAGGCTACACACGCACACGCACACACACCATGGACTGAAGGAGTTATCGCACAACTCCTTGGACACACAACACTGCACAAACGGCAGGCCGACCTACCAGACCCCGATGCCGCTAGTGCACCGCCCAGGCGGCATCGGGCGCGGGGTCTGACAGATCGGACCAGTCACACGGGAGCGGGAACATGACCAACATTAATTATATCATACGATTGTTTACCATTCAATCGCTGGAAGTTTCTTCTTTTTCTTCCACATTTTCCGTCGATTAGCGGAGTAGTTATATTTCCGTCGTTGTCTTGCAGCTTTTGTTTTCGCCATTATTTATGCAGCAATTTTAAAGGTGTTTTCGGAAACACGTGAATTCCTTCGGACCAACAATGGTGTATTTAAACAAGCAAATAGTATTCGAAAAAAAACCCGAAAATAAAATCCAATACCATTTTTATATTCACTGCCCAAAACGGGCTTAGTCCGAGTTGGATGGGGAAATAGGGGGATAATAAAGGAATAAAATGGAGAAAATACGAAAGAATAGTAAAGAACAATAGATCGAAAGGCAGAACAAAAAAAAAACCCAAAAAAAAAGGAATTAAGAAAAAACAGGAAAAAGATTTAACAAGTAAAGAAAGAAAAGAAGAAATGCAGAAACATAGTGAAAGAAGAGAGTTAAAATCAACAGAAAAGAGGTTGAAAAGGAAAAATTACATCATATGTAGCATATAAAATGGAAATTAGTAAAATATCAAGATAAAGGAAAATATTGAAGAACAATATGTGAAAACAACTGTGTGCTTTCTCTCCACCCCCTCTTTCTCTTTCTAACTCCTCTTCTGTCTCATTTCATTTAATCTGGCTCACAGTTTACAGTCCTCTCCCTAACCCCTCGATCTCTTAATTGTGTTTTCCTTCTTTTTTAATGGTTGTTATTTGTTTGTACCTGTCTTCCCTATTCTTTAAGTCCAACTATCTACATCCTTCTTTGATTTCTCTTTATCGCTCCTTTAATATTTCTAGTCCACACTTTTTGATTTATCTTTCTACCTCAAGAGGCGGCGGAACGTCGACCCCCACCCCCTTTCATTGTCCGATCCCGACGTTCCGCCGCCTCTCTCTACCTCCGATACTGCTCTCTCCTTCTCCCTCTTGTAAACTCTCTCTATCCTCAACCCCTTCGTTACCTTCATATCCCTGTACAAAGCCGTCTTAATGTCTTCCTTCCCTCTTTTAGTATGTCTGCATGTTTCTCGGCTCCTTTTTCCTTATACTCTCCCTCAGTCATGTCATCAGGATATCTCCCCTCTCTTTCTTCTTCTCTTCTAAATGTGCTCCTGTTTCTCTCCATCTATTTTCCAATCCTCTCATTCTGTCCTCCCTCTGATATCTTTCTCTTACACTCTCTCTCTCTCTCCTCTTGTCTCATTTGTGATTGCATTCCTTTTCTCCATATTACTACTTTTTTTTCTCTCTTGTTTAAAAAAATATTTAAAATCATACCCTTTTCCATTAACACGTGATCATATTCCCTCAATCTCAGTTTCTTATTCTCCTCTCACACTCACTCCTCTCCTTGCTTTCCCCTCATGCACAATCATTTTGTTTCATCTGTGTTTTTCTTTCCCTTAACCTTTTTTTTCACACATAGCTTTTCCAGATCAAAGTAGGCCATTGAGAAGGAAGATCCAAATCAGAGTGAGGTAAAATTGAGAAAGAGAAATAGAGAAAGAGAGAGAAAGAGAGAGAGAGGAGAGGGGTGGGGAGGGAGGGAGGGAGGGAGTGAGAGCTACAACATAAAGGGATGCATTACAAATTAAGGGGCAAAAAATGTTTTTAAAAATTGGGTGTGATGTGCTGTACATGGCAAGGCCAAGCAAATCAGACAGATGTAAAAAAAAAAAAAATGCTTGACATAGACATCGACGAGTATAAATAGCCATGACAAACGAACCAATTTTTAACATAGAAGATATATATAATGAAGGCAATCAAAAGATTGCTACCTAAATATGAATGAGTTAAGATCAAAGCAACAAAAAAAAAAGAAGAAGAAAATTATTGAAGAAAGTGATCACAAAAGCATAGGAATGGTTGATGAGAACAATGTTGAAAAAATTATATCCTTTAAATTATATAGTTAATAGTGTCAAACAATAAAGAGAGCAAAAAGAAGGGACTAGGGAATAGCGATAGGCAAGTGACAATTTCCAATAATGTGAATTAAAAAAAATCTTTTAGTGGAAGGCCATACAGAGGAGCTGGGAAGAGCAGCTGGGAAGATCAGCAGCTCTGACAAAAAAAGAATAGGAAGGAAGAAAGAGCAAAAGGGTTAAATAAGGTCTTCTAACGATAAAGTAAGGATATAAACATAATTGTTTACTTCTACCGCGTTTAATTTCTCACTCTACAAAATTCTACACTTGCAAAGTCATTTCAAACTCATCTCACTTTTACAATTATTATGCACAAATATATACATAAACTATATTTTTTATATAAAGACCTTAGTTACGAATTGAACAAAATGTAGACATGAGGATATAGTGTTATTTGAAATTATTTGAAAAATAGTACAATCTACGTGCATATTCTTTATGGGACGGCATAATGGATGTGTAAGGACAATATGATACAAAGGTATGACAAACGAGTAGATCAATACATACCAGTATTTTCCACAGGACGGCATAATATTCTTTTTGTAAGGGCAGCATAGTCCAACATTAAGATATAACAGTAAATAACAGTCTTATGTACATGTCTTTTGACAGGATGGCAGAAACTTTTGATGTTGACAGAATATATTAAATTATTAAAATAAATAAAATACTCCCTGCAATCAAGAAGAAAATATCTTTTTGAATGATAAGAAGTTTGGCGTACAACCGGATAAGTAGATATATTCAACACCCTTATAATTTGCTCTTGTTTTATGGATGATTTATATTCAATTTACCAAGCAGATTTCTGTACGCATGACACAAGTCATATATGGACTTCTGACCCAAGATCTTTGTCATAATAATTTCTTGCCATTAAACAGAAGATGAAAAAGAAATGGACTGCTTAAAAAGTAATATTTCCTGGTAAATATGGGTAGCATTTCACATTGAAGAAAAGAAGTCACTGACTTCATAGCTGTCAATCTGTAAGTTTTCTTCTTCAAAATATGCAATCACGTGCCCTGACTTACATTTCAATAGACATTCAAAAGTTCAATACTGAGCTTGTAGTGTATGTAGCTAAGCCTTCTATATTCTTTTTAAGAATCAAAACTGGAGAGCAGAGTAATAGGTACGGTTGATGGTATTTCTTTACATCCGTAATGTCTGCTGCAACAGTATTCCTATTCTTACAATACAAGTTTAAAGTTCTTAGTTCGAAGAGATACACCAATTGATCACACCCCTTGAAATAAAAACAGTAGTCTATCATTGGCATATCAAGGTGCATTGGAATGTTAGCTGTCAAGCCATAGATTGATATGAATATGAAAACAGGAGGGTGGAGTGGTCCTATAAGATCAGAGTACTTACTATAGCTGTCATGTCATTCTTAAAATACCAACTTTAAAGAGTTCTTTAACAATTCATCCCTTATCAATGGCAAATAAATTAAAATCAAGGTGCTTTTAGAAAGTGTGTTGTCTTGAGGAAATGAAAAGCAATCTAGCATTATGTACAATGCAGGAGATAGGGGGGAGGGGTTATCATAGGATAAGTCTCTATGTCTGATCAACATCCAGTGTCAGGTCCATCTTGGTCATGACTGTGGTCTTAGTCTGACCTCCACGAAGTCCAGCCAGAAAGGTCTGTGGCTTAGGCACGTTGGAATAACCATCTTTCAAGGTTTGGACGGTTTGGTCCCTGGATAAGAAAACGGATAAAATTTAAAAATTATTCAGAATTTCTTTTATTCCAAATTCTATTCATATTTACAATGCACAAACAACAAGAAGTTCTCGGTTGTGAACAAAACATAAATATTTGAACCTTATTTTACCCGTCTGGGAAAATAATTTTTCCAGGAAAATGGGCTAAAACGTTTCACCTTTTCACGATTATAACGTCGGTTTTTTTTAAAGGTTAAAATTCTACTTTTATATGTCATGTACTCTGTCATGTATTCTATATGCAATTGTTTTAGTGGAAATTGCATAATGCAGCATGAGGGTTGCCTAATGAGTAAAGGACATCTTTGATTTTACTTTGAATACTTAGTACTGATTTGAAAATTTAAATTGTATTACTTGAATGCAGATTGCTTTATCTAATATCTAGTCCGTGGTGGACGGGAGGTGGACTTGTTCTTGCAGCTACCGATCTTTCTCTCTCTCTCTCTCTCTCTTTCTCTCTCCCTTTCTCTTGCTAAGACAAGATGAAAATATTTTTAAAGAACATCATTTCATGTGCAGTATAAATAAACAAAAATGTGAATCCTTTATACCATATTTGTGGGACTTACTTTGGTAAGTAGACCTGTGACACATTGTCTCGTCTCAGGTTACTCAGGTTGGTCTGGGCCGAGTGTGTCACTTTTGTCCTTAAGTTTGCCTGCAAAAAATAAGACAAGTTTTCAAAATGCTACCTTTTTCCTTCTTAATCCTTCAAAGAATACCTTTATTCAATCCTGGTACAAGAAATATCTTTGAATAACAAACTTTCACAAGATACATGTATGTCTTTTGTGTTATTTGTTGTGGATACATAATTCCCTCACCTACTTGCAAAAAGAAAGCACCCTTGTATAAAGCAAAATCATATTAAAGGGAGTGGCAAGTCGTAATCCATGGGCCTGACCAGTTGGCCTGACTCGGGAAATTCGGATACAATCAGGTCCAATCGTGCGCTACTGAAGGAATGTTATTGCCGAATTCCTCGCGTGATCGTTAACTCGAATCCCTACATACGTAACCGACCAATGAGATTCAAATACTGGAATAAAGAACGCGCGATCTTGTTTACTCAAATTTGGGTCAATGTGCGAACTTTTATTAGCTGCGCGCGATAAATTGAAGTCGCTTTGAACTTTGATCCAGAGAAAGGAGCAGCCAACTGTAAAACCGCCCATAGATTGCGACTTGTCGCTCCCTTTAAAGCTATGCAAATATCAAACCTCTTACCCATCTTCTGCTCTTTTACCCCCCCCCCCCCAATCATTTTTAATCATATCCTGGTAGAAACTGTGGAACTACTGCAGAATATTCCACCACACAATAGTAACCCAAACTCCTACCACAAGACCTAACTATGATCCAAACCCTAATGCTAATCACAACCCGAATCCAATCCTGATCATAAACCCACCCTAACCTGATCCTAACCCTAACCCTGATCCTAACCCTAACTCGAACAATAACTGTTACCCTATAACATTGTGTGGGGTAATTTGCAGCGAAAGAGAAGGTTGAGAACTGCATGAGAAAGGGGAAAATTAATTTGTGAGCTTTCTCATTCCGTTTATGTCAGTTTGGAAAAACATCATAGTAGAAATTTCTCCTGAAAAGGACTGCTCTTCAAATGCCCTAATATTCGCAATATGACCAGAAATAGCTGAAATGTTTGGGCCAAACATTCATGCCCCATGTGTGTCAAGTCCCATATACCCATTTCTGTGTGCAGTGCATGTGCTTTCAGTGATATTGCGTCAATTTCTTATCATACTGATGATTCCCAAACCTTTCCGAACTGCTTTGGGACAGTTTCTTTCACAATGTAATCTCATGACCAGAACTCAACTTTATCTTTAAGCCAAAAACTGTTATTACTACCCACCAGTTTGATTGCCTTGCGCCTCAGCTCCCATTCATTCCACTCATAGGACTTGACAATGTTGGACTCAATGGGATGGACCTCTGTCTGAACTCCCATGTCACACTTGGTGATTGGTTTCTCTATCATCTGACCCTGGTCCTTGCCCTAGAGGAGGAAAAAAATTATGTTATAGTATAGTAAAGTATCATATATCATAGTATAGTATAGTATAGCACAGTATGGTATAGTATAGTACAGTATAGTATAGTACAGTATAGTATAGTACAGTATGGTATAGTATAGTATAGTATAGCACAGTATATTATCGTATAGTATAGTATATTATAGTGTAATATAGTATAGTTTAATATAGGAGACTGACAATGACCAGATAAAGTCTCATGACGCAAGTCACATATAGGCTCACGTCTGGATTTTATCAGTACAATATGTCATTACCCCTTCCATATACTGCGCAGCAGTAAGGATTGATGAGAGAGTAGTAATTGATCTCTCAGCTCAGTACAAGTTCTGGAATAAGAAGTGCTTTTCAAGAAAAAACTGGATAAAAGTAATTCTGAATATTTGCAATGATTTTCTGGACCAACAAAATATAAACTCTTACCAAAAACATGTCAGAAATCACATTTACTGACAGGCACAAACAACATTAAGAACATATTAGATCACTTTACGCACATGGGTTGGGACTATTCTATTACCTTGCTTTCCTCATCTTTTTTTGGTCAAAAGCTATATTATACACATTCCACCAAAATCATGTGGCATATATATTTATATTCTTGAAGATACAGTGTAAGTTTTGTTTAATTCTGTAAAAATTATTTTTTCATCATTACCAGAACAGAAGATTATCTTTAAAGAGAAGGTTGATTTCTGGGAAGGTGAAAATTAATTTGTGAGCTTTCTCATTCCTTTTATGTCAGTTTGGAAGAAAATCATAGTAAAAATGTCGATTTTTTCTTCAAATGCCATCATAATCGAAATATAACGAGAGATAGCCGAAGTGCACGGGCCGAACATTCATGGCACATGTGTGTGCAGTCCCATATACCCATTTATGTGTGCAGTGTATATGCTTTTCAGTGAGATTGTGTCAAATTCTTATCATTTTGATGATTCCAAAACGTTACGCTATACACTAATTCTTATTTAGACATGATCAACCTTTCCCAATGGCTTTGAGACAGTTTCTTTCACAAAGTAATCACATGACTAGAACTCAACTTTATCTTTAAACTGAATGACATGTAAGTATACCTGAGTGTAAGGAGTGATGGTTGCAAACTGAGCATGGAGCTCAAGGAGCTGTATCAGCTGAGGAGATTTCTTTGCACACTCAGCCACATAAGCAATGTATCTCTGTGGATCACTAGCAAACTCATAAGCTGCCTGCTTGGACGAGAAGACATAATAACGATCCTGGTATCTCAGCACTCCTATGTCTGGGTTACCAGGTAGTAGAAGACGATCAAACATCACCAAAGCCCAGCCACAGTAACCCTGCAAAGAAAAAAATTGGCAAATTTGGGAAAGTATGTTTAGAAGCTACAAGTCACTTAAACAGTCGCGGCCCTACACTGCAATTAGCCACCCGAAAGCTTTCACTCCGTCCTGCCTAATTTGCATAAAATAAACAATTTGTTTACGTAAAAGATTCGAAGATTCTCAGCTAAAATGTGAAATCTCGCCCTAGAAACGACCAAATGAAATGAAATGAACTAAACGTCAAATTCCAAAATAAGAGTTGTTCTAACTCGTAATTATATCACTCATAGTCAAATCATTTTTTAGTTTGTGAAAACTTAGAGAAATGAGGATCCAATTCTTTTCTTTTTTTAGTCTGAAAATGTCGCAGTATTTTTCATATTTGCTGCATTGCGCAAGATCCAAACTTTCAGATATGAAAAATCAAAGTATATTGAGGCTGGGATCCTCCAAATATCTTTTCATAATTATCTGTCGAACGGTTGTGTCGGGAAAAAAAATTGAAGGCAATGTCATTCATGAACCTTTGACCGTTCTTTGCGGAAGTTGAAATGTAGTCCCACGTATAGCGGTGCATGCAGGATGGTTTCCACTCTAGTGTACTATGTACATGTACGTGCAGGATATTTTACACTCGACTCAGTGTGTTGGACTGTAGCAATAAAACATGCTGAAGTAAAGTCCGATACTGGGCAAAAGAACGACATAGAGCTAATATAATTATTAAGAAATCAATCAGGGTAATAATAAAATAAGTTGGATTGCTGCAACTGTACAACTCACAGTTGGACTGTAGCATTCCCAACCCCCCCCACAGTTATATAAAAATCTATCACGGAACCTACCTGCTACGTACAGACTGTACTGCTAGCTAGCTAGCTAGGCCGGGAAGCGACAGCGTCTATGGGCAGTGTACAGGCTAGGCGTAAACAGGGGCGTTTCACCAAGTGTCTTGCCAGTGACTTTTACAGACAAATTTGCTCTCGGCCAATCAAATGCAAGGATTTCAGTAGCTTATAACAGTTATCGCAACTTGACAAGTTTTATGAAACAGGGCCCAGGAAACAGCTGATCGACGTGAGCGCGAGCTGAGGCAAATGGATGATGTCGGGTGAGCGCATGCGCAAAGAGGCAAAATCGTTTGATGATAGCTGTACGTTTCCATTTTTTTTCATGATTTTTTATGGCAGTTTTACACAAAACTACAACTGCGCAGGGAGTTAGACTGGAGTTTAAAGTCTAGCATTACGTCAATGTTTGCATATTCATTTCGGCCCAGACTTGTGACATGAAAAAAACAAAACCTCTTTTGACCGTACTCTGAAACAGAAATATACTCGTATCTCAAAAAATACTCAACCGTTTTCAGTGAAAATTGATATGCAGCATAATATCATCATTTCCTATATACTCTTGAATTTTCATGATTTTTATGGCCCAAACAAGGGCGATACAAGAAGGTGAATTTTTCGAGCATTTTTGCTCCTCTCTCAGCACAGGGCCTCGGTAGCCGTTAGGAATTCAAAAGCTATTACGACTTTACGAGGAGTTAATTGCGGCGTAGGGCTGCGCCTGTAAAGAAATTAAAATTCCATGAAATTCCATTTGCATGATTGTTGATGAAGTAGTATATTCTTTCATAGAGGGGGTGTACAAAATCCAGCATCCAATATTAACTAGAGCACAGGTTTGATAAAATATTTTCTTTGGAAAAATTGAAATTTATTACAATTTCAGTAAAAGGTACATGTACCTCACATAGTTGCCCATTTGCATTTTTTACTGAATTTTCCTCAAAATTTCACTGATCTGTTTCTCTCATTTTCCATTTAATAAAACCAACTAATATTCAGGATAGGCTACCCATTAAAATAAACTCTTGTAAAAAAAAAAGAGGAAGAGATTACCTTGTACTGGAGAGGGAGCCTTTCAAAGTTCTTGGTCGTCTCTGGAAACAACCAGTCGACATGCTTGAAGTCTGACGGACTGACTCGGTTGTCTTTACCCAATGTCTGAGCATAGGAGAAGGAAAATACAGTAATTATGAGATAAAATTTAGTCCTAGAGACAGACAGTACAGTGTATGTCCTTTTTTTAAGCCATAGATTCATTAAATTACAATGTCTGTTTCTTCTACTTCGAGGGTAAAACCATATCAACTCCATACAACGATGGTCCCTACAAGTACTCACTGATCTGTGTGTTGTAAGATTTTTTTTAAAAAGCACATCACCTCTTCATATCTGAATGGGCCTTCAGCTTCCAATGGTACCAATTTGATATTTGCACTGAGGCATATTGGTGAATCTTACTTGTGCTCACACTATCTTACCTCTTTGATCCTGTCTTCATCAGTTCTGACCTTGGTGCCTTCAAGGAAAGGAGCCAGCATATCAGGGGGAAGATCTCGCGATGGTTCTGCAAAAATTGCCCAAATATACCATAGTCCATAAAAAACATATGCTGTAAACTACATGTATGTTAATGGCTAAATATCCTTGCTGGAGCATTTTGGGCCAACTGATGTGTCATATGTGTCTTCTTTTTCCCCTTTTATACAGAACTTTTTGTTTATTAGTTTTGTTGTTCTTCTCTGAGCTAGCCAAGCTGTTATTCATGACATATATGGAGCTACATTGTACATTTCCCACCTAGAAAAGAAATTCACACACTGCAGCATATGGGGGGGGGGGGGGGGCAGTTTATATCCCTTTTTTTTCCTTATAAGACCATTTGTCTCTACAGATCATGTTGTAGGCCATTGGCAGGAGGTAACTCAAGACATTTGTGTAGACCATACTTGCATCCATGCAGTACCATATTTTTCAAATCAGACAATTTGTCTCTATATTCACATTACAGGAAAGCATATGCCACAATGTTACTAAGATTGCATGTGTAGATCATATTATACTGGGCATCCAGTACCATGCTTTTTTTTCTAATCTAAAGTCCCTGTCTCTATCACCTCTAGGCATGTAGGTCAAGATGCTACTCAGGATGTTACCATACTCAGGATGTTACTCATGGTTAGAACATATGGGGCATGGAGTACCATGTTTTTTCTAAGACATTTTGTCTCTTTTTAAATAGGCAAGCTTACTTGTATGATACTAAGGATGTAATATGTAGGACAGACTAGCCACGCAGTAACACGTTTTTCAAATCAGAATTTTCGTCTCTTCACAATATTGTAGACAAGCATGGAAGAATGTCACTTGGCCTGTGTAAACAAACTGGCCATGAGTTCACCAAGTTTTCCTAAACAGACCTTCTTTCTCTTGTAGTAGGTACGCTAATTTTTAAGATGTCATTCACTCACTCACTCATGAAGGATGTACAGGAAATCCTTGGGATTTCATACATGTATAATCTGTTTTTCTACATGCAAAGCTTTTGTTTACCTTATTATAGGGTTCCAAGCTGGCTAGAATGTTACTCAGTACACTCAGGAGTACCATCTCGTCCTGGAAACCACTCCAGATATGGGCCAGGTTGATAAACTGGGGCTAAATTTGAATAAAAATTTGAATAAAAAATAAAAAATAAAGTGAAATTTTGAATTTACAGTGAAACCTGTCTATAAAGACCACTCAAGGGAGACAAGAAAAGCGGACCTTATGAGCAGTTGGTCTTTATGTACAGGTTCCTTTAATACATGTTTCAATTAGAAACACTTTGCAAGGGAAACAAAAATTATGGTCTTTATAGACAGGTGGTCTTTCTATACAGGTGGTCGCTAAAGCAGGTTTGACTGTACATGTACTCACATGATAATTAGTTGCAGGGTTTTGGGAGTTAAGTTTAAACCATTATAACCATATGGCTTTAAATTGAGTATGTATTCTCTGTGTACAAATCAATATACAAATAACTGCTTAAGCAATCACTTGAATACAGAGACCACTTTTCTATAAAGACCACATTTTTCATTTCCTTTGAATAGAATTTGAGACTAGAACTTTGTACTACAAGAAAGTGTGATAGTTAAGAGCTGTACTTACATAGACCTGAGCTGTTGGTACTGCTGTCTTGGACTGGACCGTAGCCTGGAGCTGTTCCAGTCTTGCCCCTAACTGGGCCTCTAACATTTCAACCTGCTGGGCACAGCTGATCACATCATTCTGCAAATTGGCAACACTTATTAAAATGGACATATTCCTCAGTGTCTTTAGAGGTATTTCATAAAAAGTACATGATGTACAATATGTGCATTATTCTCCATTTATCACCCTCTGCAATCATACTTCTTATTTTTGTTTTTCACTCAAAATTCTTTCTTCTCTGGAAGTTTTGGAGTGGTGAAAGCATAAGGTTCACTAACAACCTGAGGAAAGATATTAATATATATTTGCCATTCTCAACCCAGGTGATACCTTCGGCAGGACTACTACCTACCTGACCACTTAGCTGTATCTGGGGTAATAGTTTTGGAGTGCCAGAAGCACAAGACATGAATGCTTATGCAAGAAGCCACTAACATTATCATTATCGTCATAACAGTAAAAATCATTATCATTAAGCCGGAGTTAAATCGATTTGTAAACCGGCTCTCGATCGTGGCTATTGAGCGCCGTGCTGTTTTGACGAAACTGGTGCATCAATGAAATTTATGAAAATGATATAATACAAAGAAAAGAAGTACTGGTACACAAATCCTTTGTTCTTAGTCTTACTGTCTTACACAATTATTATCATGTATTCAAGAAAATTCTAACATGGTCTTTTAATCTCTTTTGTGAGTTTTGCAGGTAATACATCAATCAAGCAAGGAAATTGAGTGCTCGTCTTCTGCCAGCTGGGAGGCGACGGGACGTGACTGGCATTTGACGATCCCGCCACTGGCCGTAGTCTTGCGTCGAGTCAAGTGCAGAGAGTTGAGATGCAGCACATGCGATATGCATTGCAGTGCTGTACATGTATTTTACATGCATACGATCACAGCTGTAGCTCATCGCCTCTTAATTAAAGGGGAAGTCCGGTCCAAAAATTACTTGGTTTTGATAGAATCAGAAAAATCTGACCAACAGATCAAAAAAGGTTTGAGGAAAATCGGACAACTAATAAGAAAGATATGAATTTTTTAGTGGCATGAAAAACTGGAGAAACAATGAAAATCACTACACAAATTGGCAACTCAGTCATGAATCTGTCATGTCATGGGTACACAACTCACCAACTATTTTGTTCATATTCATAATACAAATTTAAATTTTTGTCCAAGAATGTGATTTCCTCATGACTTGAACCAACTTATATTTATAGTAATATGTTTTTGCATGTATACATTAATACAGAATAAATAATTTTCTCTAAAAATCATGAAAATATGAATATTTATACAATATACATAAAAGATGAGTTTTTATGGAAATGTAATATTTTGAAAACAATATCAATATTTTGAAGTTCATGAAATATTTTGTAAATGTTTATACATACAAAAACATATTACTATTGATGTATTTGGTTCAATTTATGTGAATATTGAGTTGTCTACCAGTGACATCACAAACCCATCACAAAATATTCATAACTTTCTTATTAGTTGTCCAATTTTCCTCAAACTTTTTTGATCTGTAGGTCTGATTTTTCTGCTCCTAACAAAACCAAGTTATATTTAGACTGGACTTCCCTTAACTTTGAATCATGTGATCGCTAAAGTACTACTGTATATACGTATGTGTGATACGAGAGCGCGAATTGATGAGATTAGACAATCAGAAGAGACATAATATTAATGTGGTTGTGAGTGAGCAATAAGTCATGACGTTGTCAAGATAAATAATGGGATGTTTAAGTATCGTGTAAGTTGTTATTCCTAGATGCATAATATTGTGAAAAGATGATTTAGTGAAATGGGCATTGGGCAAAGTGAAAGCCGCGGCAATGATGGCGAACAGCGGATCACAGACCGGTGCATAGGCCGCGAGAGCGCCATACATAACACGAGCGATGTTGCTTGGGACATACACCATCGCGCCAGAGCACAAAATTGTCCTCAATTTTACCGTCCATCAATTGATCGGTGCATCAGTGTTCGACCGGAGCAAAGCCGTCGATCCCCGGTTTACAAGATAATCAATATGACTCGGGCTTAATTATCATCATCATCATCATCCACCTCCTCCTCCTCCTCCTCATAGCATTGTTTCATAAATGAAATTCATTGGACAGGTTGAAGGTTCACACTCACCAAGATGATCCTCAAGAAGGCTTCATGTTGCCTGACATTGATAAGAGCATCCCTCAATGCCTGGATCGATGGACCATCTGTCACTTCTCCATTCATCATGCGCTCAATCAGGGCTGTAAAGAACAGAAATTAATCCACCATTATGTACAGCAAAATAGGAACTGTTCAGGGATATTTTTCTTGAAATGCAGTTAGTCAAAACCATACATACAATTAAATAAGGTTTGTTATCAAGAATTATTGACCCAACTTCTTGTTGTTATTGCTGATTAATCCCTTTTGGCAGGGCTTAAACTACATGTAATTGGCTTCTGTCAAACTTTAATTTTCAATTCATACAGAATTTACTATCATATAGCAAAATACATATTTTTAATGTGTTCCACATGTACATCATGCAAAACACCATATACATGACTGTTATCACAGAAATTATAACAGGTTCATACAGTATGAGAGAAATGTACACTGGTGGATGTATGCAAAAGTGAATAATTATGAGAAAATACATGTTACATTTGACCATTTTAATGAATTCTGATAAAGTGGTAAAATGGTTTATGAGACATTAACGATGGAAATAGCACCACATTCTCACCTGTATACTTGAATGCAGTACCACAGCCTCTCTGGATGGCTGTATCTACATTCTGAGTGGTTGCTGGAACAGCCTCATTCAAAATAGCCGGCACTGAAAGAAAGAAACGAGGAACGATGTCAGAACACTTGACATAACACGTTATCCCTAGCAATTGAATTTGACAAATAGCACTGATTCACAGTATCTATTAAGCTGCAGTTAGGATATAGCCAAGGTCTGATCTGATATTTGTACATTTACTTATATTTTACCTAAGAATACCACTTATGCTTATTGTTCGTACATACATATGCACATTTTATGCTCTGATCAGTTCACTGCACAAGTGCTTTATAAGTAACAATTATTAGTAGTAGTAGCAGACGTAGTATTCTCATCATTAACCTAAATACAAATCAAGTAAAAAAATTATATATCTGTTGCCATCATATTTCATAGTTCCCCCTCCCCCTACCAAGGGAAGAAACAACATAACATAAATTCTTGGTATCTGATGTATCCTCTCTTTCTTCACATAATAGACAAGAGTACTTTAACAAGTTAAATACTAAACCAGAGATGTCTGAGGCTGAAATCAAAGAAAAATGTGTGTGTTAATTAAGTGGTATCTGACAAATTAAAAAAAAACATTGCAAGTAACTCACAATCATCGATGCCCTCTCCTCCCTTGCCACACTCCTTGTTGAAGAGACGAATACCAGTTACAATGTGAGTCAGTTCAATCAGTTGACGCTCTTTATCTCGTTTCACAAGAGACATGAACGTTCCAAGCTCTGTCTGTGGGAACACACTCTGGAGAGCGGCTGTAGTTTCAAAAGATACAAAAAATAATAATATTTAATTGTCCTGTGATGATTTTCTTATGTTAATAGATTACTGTAACACCAGAAATTGTAAACAGCAGCCATTTTCACGGCAAGAAACTTTCAGGATTTGCAAATATTTACTGTCAATTATGATTCAATGATTTCTGCAACAGGAAACTTTCGCAGTTCTGAACCACTCGTAAAATTCGCGAACATTAAATGCACGCGAGAGTTTCTGGTTTGACAGTACTAGGCATGGCTTATTGAGGATATTTATTGTGTGATAAACTAGGACAAGTTATATGCCATGAACTATACTGTATTCCATATTGTTTTGAAAAAACACAAAATGTGGCAAACAAAACAAGAAAAACAAGATGATTGCGACTGCCTCTCCTATATGTCTCCGCCTAAATTCAATTGATGGCTCAAACTGTTCTTGAAATATTGTAATAACCACAATAAAAAGCCTCGAATTACATGTTAATTGACTTCTTTGACAATTGACCTTACACCTTATAACCCAAAAGTCTGATCACTTTGTCTCCTCCTAGTCATGAATACAAAATAGTTGAGATATGGTGATAACAAAGGTAAAAAAACATTAATTTCACATACATCTGTGTAATGACCTCTATGGCCTGTCACCTTTTACCTACGTGAACAAAAATCTAATCAGTTCGTCTCACTATGGTGATGCATACTAGTTCCATGTTTGAAGTTAATAGATATCCAATTGTTATTGAGATATCACGTTAACAAGGCTAAAACCTGCAATTTCAGAAATGACCTCTATGACATTTGACCTTTGACCTACGTACCCCAAAATCTAACCAAATCATCTTCCTATGGTGATACATACTAGCACCAAGTCAGAAGTTCATACCTCATGTGGTTCTTGAGTTATCGCGCGAACGAGAAAGCGGGACAGACGGACGGACGGACAACCCCAAAACATAATGTCTCCGGCACCACCTTCGGTGGGCGGAGGCATAAAATATCACTGAAGGTGATTAATACCCCTACCCCAATGTTTGTTTCAAATTTCCTGAGCATTGCTCCAAAAATGAGGAAGTGGTTGATCTGCAATATTTTCCCCGATTTATTGCCATAATATATTGTTACCATGGCAACGCAGTTTCCGACACATTCCAAAAATATGTCTTGCACAGCTTCATCCCAAGGCGAACGTGTGTGCCAAATTTCATGAGCATTGCTCAAAAAATGAGCAAGTAGTTCGATCCGCAAGATTTCCCACTGATTTATTGCCATAATATGATGTTACCATGCTGTTACCATGGCAACTATTTTCCGACACATTCAAAAAATATGTCTTGCACATCTTGACCACAAGACCAATGTGTGTGCCGAATTCATGAGCACTGCTCGAAAACTGAGGAAGTAGTTTGATCCGCAAGATTTCCCACTGATTTATTGCCATATATGCGTTACCATTGCAACGCAGTTTCAGACACTAAAAAAATATGTCTTGCACATCTTCATCCCAAGACCAATGTGTGTGGTGAATTTCATGAGCATTGCTCGAAAAATGCGGAAGTAGTTCGATGCGCAAGATTTGCAATGGACCGCCTGCCCGTTGATTCCTATATACGCCCTTCAAACTTTGTTTGGCAGGGGGTATAATAAATTAAATATAGCAGTAAAGAGGGGGAGGGGGCCCAGGGGAAAGTGCTAAAAAATGATTCTAGTGAGTATAAAAATATTGATCTACACCTTCATGTACACAATATGGATACGGTATATACAAATATACTCATACCAATAAAAATTACATCCATGACCCATGAAATATACAACTGTGTAACTGGTGAATGTAGAAGTAGTGGCAGTAGTAGTACATTTAACAACCTATCCAAAGGACAGTATGCCATTACCTGTAGCCTCTCTGACCACAGCTATATCTGTCGGAGAACCAAGTCCAGATCGCAGAAGAACAGCAGAGACTATCTTCCTATATAGACTCTCAAGCTCATCCCTGGTCCTGGCCCTACTGTCTGTGATCTCACGGATGACCGGGGTCAGTCTCTGTTCCAGGACCCGTCTGTGCTCCTCGAGGAAGTCGCCTAATAATTAATCAATATATCATAGTTTATAAAACATGCAAGGGTAATAAGGTCAAACTTTGGTATAATCAAAGATTGTTTAAAGGTACTATTTAAAACCCATGAACAAGTCTGGTATCATCCCAAAACTATCATGCCACCAAAAAGTACAAACGACACTACACTTTGCAACCGCTTCTGTTGCATGGATGGCAAATCCGGCCCAAGAATTTTGATGATGTACACGTATGACATTGGAATCAAGAAAGTGAGTTTTTCTTCTTCTTTCAACAGAAACAAGAAAAGCATCATATAGTTATGCCCAAGAAAAATTATGAATTCTGCAATAAAACAAAGTTCATTTTCTTCATAATCTTGGTTGCAAAGCAATCAAACTTGACTAGCTTATCAAAACATCAACTACTGGACTCACCCCTTGAAGTGTAGTTCATGTCAAAGTAGACCTGCATCTTGACAGTATCCAGGGCAGAGGACCTGGAATCAAGGAGTCTGTCTACACAGATCTAGGGAACACAAAGTGAATGGAACAGAGAACATAGAGAATGACAGGGGAAACTACATCCAAGTGAATTTAAATGGCTCTATTCAATCAGGTGCACAGGGAAAGCTTCTTAACTTCCTTTTATACTTTGCAACAACAATTCCTATAATGCACAGAAAATCATGTTGCAATAACTGGAAGGATGTGCATCTATACTCTGATTTTCTTCTCTATTCTACAATTAAGAAATTCTGTAACCAAGGGTCAAATCGCAGATTTCTTAAAAAGAAATATGCTCACCTTTATTAGCCGCTGGACATCATCTTTGGTCAGAGTTCGGTCAACATTGAATTCATTGGAAGGGTCTAAGACTACGGCCTTTACCATGAAAGCCACCAAGGTTTCCGAGACAGCTTGCCCTTTGCTGGCACATTCTTGGGCGATCTCTCGGATGATATTCTTGATGACACTCTCTGCCTGAGCTCTTGACATGATTCTTCTTCCGTTGATCTAGGGCGTTGAAGAAAGAAGAAAAATGGCGCCATTCTTTCCATTATTCAAACTAGGATCCCATTTCGACAACTAAGTCAATCAATGAATCAAAACTCCCAATATTCTATTTAAAAAAAAAATAGTGTCAAAGGGACAAAGACAGAAAAGGATAGAGTCTACACACTTATAGTACATGTACAAGCTTAACTGACGATAACCTTGTACTCCACAATAGGCTTCAATAGCTTTTATGTGTGTTAGCAGGCTATGATCCATGCCAGATCATTCATACATGAATTATTTAAAAATTAACTTTCAACTCTGAAACCTCAACAAATTTGTAGCATATTATATATTATAGCAAATTTAAGAAAATTAGATCTTGTTAAAGGGATACGCCTCTAGGCGGCTGTGGGGAAAGTCAGGATTGTGTAATCCCCATTCACTCGTACACAGAGAATGTGCGTCAAACGCGTCCGTTGGACTACTGGGATTACATTTCGGACTGCACGAAGCCAACCGAATCTCGCTCGAGCTTAAGCGGAGCGTGCATGTTGCGCGGCGAAGTTTGCTCCCGCGGGGCAACGGCATGATCAGGTAACGCTCACGCGTGTCCTCTCGCGGCATAAAGACCTCCACAATCTGTGGTTGAGTATCCCTTTAACCCTAATAGAGCCGGGTTATTTAGACCCATCTCACAGCGGGGGCGGGGGGCTGATTCCGCCCCCCCTAAGATCTCAGCCGTCCACCGCGCATTCGCAACGAAAATCGGCACACACGTCGCCGACCACGTAATCTACAAAACTGTATAGTCAATTTCTCCGAAAAATGTCACAACTAATTAATTATGCTAATTTATGCATAAAATTAATGGTTTGCTCTAATTAATTAAATAAAGCCCCAAAACTGCTAATTTTTTGTATAGACTCTTTGTCAGATTCTGATCAAATTAACCAAAAAAAAAATTCGGTAAAATCCTTTTTTTCTTATGTATTTTATTGTTTTTTTAATTTCTTATGTATTTCTTTGTTTTTCGACTTTTTGTTTTTTATTGTTTTTTCGATGGAATTCGTCGGCGACACTATTTTAATCATAAACAACATAAAATTAATTGTTTTTAAACAGTAAAAGTAAAAATAATGAAACATTTATGAATTTTAGCTGGAAACACAATTTGCATTGGATTTGTACACAAAATCACGTTTTTGAGCAATTTTGGGTCTGACATGCACTTACGAAATGTTGCGTAACTCCGGAACCGCACGCGCGGACATCACAAATTTGGTCTCAAAAGTTGCGCAAGACTTGAAAGAAAAAAGTAGTGAAACAGCGTGGTGACTGCCTATCGCGATGCGAACATATTACGCGAAACGTCGAGGGGGGGGGGGGCGGAATCCCCCCCCCCCCCCCCCCCCCGGTCCTATTAGGGTTTAAGATCAATTTGTTCTGTTTTTTACTACTGGAGTAATGCAACAGTGAATGTTTGATACATTAAGTCCCAGGCCCAGGTTGGAGCTCCCTGGGCCTGGACTCTGGACAGTCTATTTCGTTCGGGGATATGCTCCGCTGAGAGTATGTCTGGCTTCGCGGAATCCTTGCCCCCATTGTATATAGCCACCCTTGTTTATCCTTTTTTTTCGTATTGTGTATTTCTTGCTACAATTTTCTGTTTTCTTCAATACATGTATATATATATTTTTTTTCTTTCCAAAATATATATATATATTACTTTTTATTCATGAGGGACCTTGTCTTACAAGCTATGCTTCATTAAGGTCTCCTCGTTTGCCTTTCTCAAAATATTGTTATCTTTGTTATCATTACACAGGTACATGTACTCTGTCATATATTTATGTTTTTTTTTAGTATAGCCTACTTGTAAAGCCTAGTGTTACTGTTGTTATTTATATCATTGTTTGAAAGAAAGTGTTAATGTTATTTTTCTTGTTACTTACTGTTGGAAGAAAGACAAATTAATAAATAAACTCTAAATAAATAAATAAACTCTAATAAACTCCTTGGAGGAGAGCCTCGAAAGTAAAAAAATGTTATAAAACTCCTCCAAAGTAAACAGACGGATTTTTCTGTCTATATTAATAAATAATTATAAATATAATATTAATACGTAGGGGGATACCTAGGGAAGATACTGAACGCAGGCACTACGCCTCTCATCTCTAATATATTCAGACTTTTCAGTTCCAACAATCCAAGACCAAGTTCGTCTCCAGTTAATTAATATTATAATATTAAAAATAAATAACATTCTCATTCTACGGAATTTCTATAAAAAGTATAAAGCTTTCAAAATCAAGGTGCTACAAAATAATTTTGAAGTAGATTTGTAATAGATTTAACTGAGATGAATTTCTTATTAATAATATTATTCACCATTTTCAATAATCATTATTACATCACTGTGAATAATTATCAGCAAGTCTGCTAGGACAAGCTCTCACGTTAACTTACACAAAACTGAATGAATGGGCCCATATAGTAAGTGAAAGCGAAAGAAAGAATAACACTCCCCAGCTTGAAAATGAAGGAAGGTAATATTTTACTTACCCAACGATGAATTGAACTTTATTTTGCGAATTATTCTAAATCATTATACATTTAAAAAAATATTACGAAACGAATAAATTTGAAAACCTATTTGATAGAAATGATGCTTTTTTGTACGGTAGTCCAAAATAAAATTTGTTGTATGCGATCGATGGCATGGAAACAGAAATTTTGATCGTAGATGGCGACAGATTCAACGCTCGTACCCCGTATCTTATTTCTACTGTGCGTCTAAAAAAACTTTACACTTTTGAAATGGCTAACAAGTGCCAAATTAAAAAAATATATGATTCTGGGGGGAAAAGGTTTATATGTATGGATAGCTCATGGACTCAACTTTCAAATGACCCCCAAAAGTCCGAAAATAATTTACACTTTTGAAATGGCTGCCAAATAAAAAATATATGATTCTGGGAGGAAATTCATGTTTGGGTGAGTACTGCTCACTTTTGTATTAAAAGGTTATGAAAATTAGGTTGCGCAGGAATTAGCCTTCCAATTTGTGAGAGGTGAGTCCTTTGGGGGCTTACAAAACTGAGGGTGATATGATAAATTCATGATCAATTGCGATCAGTTGGGGTTTGCTGAGTGAATTTTATGTTTTTTTAAATGTTGATTGTATAATTTACGGTATTGATTGATTGACTGATAGATTGTGATTGACTTCAGGTGTCAATGGGTAATAGCAACCAGTTAAATTTGGGAAATGTAGGTAGAATTTGGGAGAAGGGAAGGTGGTTTGGATATTTTGGAGTGGAGACCAACGAATATGAATTGCCAAGATATGCACAAGCACACCCAGGAAGAGAGAGAGAGAGAGAGAGAGAGAGAGAGGGAGGGGGAGGGGTATACATGTCCTCTTGACCCTTATCCCATCTATGACCTCCCCTGCACCATGTACCATCACCCCATCCTGACTCCCATGAACACACCACTGAGTCTACCAGGGAAAGTTACAATGCTACAATAATAAATGCAAACCCTGTTCACTCATGCATAAAATGTTAATCCCATAAACCACGAATTTCACTCAGCAAACCCAAAGTCATCACAATTGATCATAAATTTTTCATATCATCCACAATTCCGTAAGCTCCAAAGGACCTTCCTCTCACAAATTGGAAGGCCCATTCCTACACAACCTAATTTCCATACCCTTTACAAAAGTGAGCAGTGCTCACCCAAGCATGAATTATTTTCGGTGTCATATGAGAGTTGAGTCTATGAGCTTTCCATACATTTAAACCTTTCCCACCAGAAACATATATTTTTTATTTGGCAGCCATTTTAAAAGTGTAAAGTTTTTTTTAGACGCACGGTATATACTGGAAATGCGGCGAAGGCGGTATAAAAATGAAATAAAAATGTTAATGTTAGTTTCATTCAAGGAAAAAATAATCTTGTACAATTATGTGATATGCCGATGTATTATATATAAATCTAATGAAGTGAAATAACTATTGTCATTCCACATAAATCTAGTAAAATTGAGCTCATGATCTATGTGGTTCTGGCTTCTGAAAGAAAAAAAAAGGAGCAAAGCCCCTGATTTTGTGCAAAACCAATTTGGAAGCCAAAATTGTAAACCGTGGCTTTAAAATATGAAATGAAATACTGCAATACACATTTTAGTTTATATTTCTTCAAGTGTATATTCAGTTAGGTCGTAGAAGGGGTATATTTTTATTACTGACATTCTTTCATCTCAGTCTAACTTCCTGTTAGTTACAATATGATTTGATAATAGCTTTTGCGAATCTTGCCAACAGATAATTTGGGAAATTTTGTCCATAACTACATGTTGCTCATCGATTTTAGTATTTCTTATATTAAACATAGGACCTATATGCAACACCTTTTGGAAGTACAATGTACATATATGTTTACGATATTATGTCAACATAATTTGTAGAAATACCGCCTATCTATACACTATGGGGTGTTGCAAGAAAGTTGCGATTGATTGCAAGTTGCAACTGATCGGTACTGACCAATCAAAATCATTGTTGCAAGCGCATCTTCTTGAATAGGCAGACCCTGAACCATTCAGAATGGTTGTTCTAATTTGCTTTACAATTTGCAATTGATTGTAACTTTCTTGCAACACCCATATACTGCCTCTCTATAGTTTGATACATTGCATCATGATGCCATTGATGCGCACTTGTTCTTCTTGAATATTAAACGATTTATATCTGAATTTGAAATATTTTGAGATTTCTTGAGTTGCGGAATGCCTTTCTTTTTGCCTGTTTTCGACATTGTTTTTAATTGATTCATGTCCTTCCGTCTACAATTTTCTTCATTGAATTCGTCATGAGCCCATATTTGTTTGGCTGAAGTGAGGTTGTATCGTGACGAAGTAAATGAAATACCAAATGAGTATTGAATCCCTACAGCGACCAAAATTAATAATAGTGGGATGTTGAGTGTGGTATACGTCATAACATTCCTTCAGCATTTACCTCCGTCATTCACTTGATCTTTAGCATTGCTTTTAATCCAGCATTCTCAAAACAAACAATTTTCAACTATACAAACATGATTTAATTTTCAAAATACCAGTTGGTTATCACAAATTGGGTATAATGGTAACACATTTACTTTTTCGGGTTATCAATTTTCGATTGTTTTAGTCAATAGGACAATGTAGGATAGGCCTATAGGTGAACCCATAATCACAAGCGTGATTACGCACTGAGAAGTAGGACTAATTTATATAATCACTGCTCATGCTTATCTTAATTCCTTCTCGGTCAAAGATCAGGTAATTAATCTTTTTTGATTGACCAAAATATCGATGGTTAGGTACTAAGGGGCGTTATGACATCCCTCATTATGAAATGTATGCAATTATGATTATTGTATAATTTATCAAACTAAAAGTATCTATTTATCGTTTTTCAAACTTTTCTACCTTCACCCTTTAAATATTCTGTCTACCCATTTATACTACTTTAATCATTTAAAAAAAATACATCTGAACTAACTTTATTTCCTAGAGTGTTCATGTTTCAAATGTTTATAGATATCAGGCTAGATAGCTTCAATCTAAACAGACTTCATCGCATTCTTCCCCTCTTCCATGCTGTTGAATTAGCTCCCTCTGGGTCACTTGTCAGAACGGTGAACCCCATGACAAAAGCATGAAATGTACAAAATAAGCCAATTGATCTCAACCCTCTATTTTCCACATCATCAGCGGGTTCCGCCCCATTTAATGGGTGAACATAATTAGTAGTGATTGTATAAAGAGGCAATTATGCAGCAAATCTCTTGGTAAATAATAAAGGTTTACGCTCGTGATAAGAAACAAACAAGCACAGTTTCATCAGGACTGTATAACGTCTTTTATCCTATTCAGATACTAGTATTATATCGATCTCATTCGTCTGCAAGTACGGATCTAATGTCTGGTGGTAAGTTACATTATTTTATGTTGAAATATTTGTGTTTCTTATTCAGTGACATAACTTTATTGGATTCAACTCGAAGAAAATTAATGACAAAAAATACATGCAGTTACCTGGCATCAAAAAATAGATTTAAAAATATATGATTTTGAGATAATGATGTATATGACGTAATAGCAATAATGTGGAATTATTATGGACCATTATTCTTATATTGCATGCACCCTCATCCTAAATGGAAGCTTCCCACGGCCCTAACTTGGTTGTCGCCCTGACGACACACTGATCGAGGGTCTGGTCACTATGAAAATACGAGGTCCATGGAACACTTTTTACATTCTCCGGTGTTCAGTGGAAATAAATCTGTGTAGGACAATCATGGTTGGGCAATGCAACTCCACTATACATTTAGGCATACGAATAGAGAGGAAATAATGATTAAAACATAAGCTGTATATATATAACGTAATGATCTATCCAGGGTAGTCTCTCCATATTCTAGCACTGCTCTTCGTTGTCACGGTTATTTTTACCCCGGCATTGTCAGGTATCCATTTAATACACCTGAGTCGAGAAGTACTGAAGTGGGTAATAGTCCAAGCACCCAGCGAGGATCGAACCCATGACCTCTTGTATGAGAGTCAAGACCCTTCACCAATATACCACAGCGCTCCCATAAGAAATAATGAGTTATCTTTGTCCTCAATGTTCTCAATCAGAAGTGCATCATGATGAAGCAGTTATTGGTCTTAGTCGTCTTGGTGGTCACCTTTGAGTTGGTAGCAGGGAGGGCACGACTTGCACCCCTCCACAAATCAGAAGACGCCATCAAAGGGGACTACATCGTTGTGCTTAAGGTCGGTTATACAGGTTAAGATGATGATTTTGTTTACACAAGATAGCCTCATCAGTACTAACACTCTTCTCCTTGATGGCCCTGCAATCAAACACCAGCTTTAGCCCGGCTTCCATAATAGGGCCCTCAAACATTTCTTCCTATCGGGTATATACCATTTACTTCTCCTGGGTGGAGAATGGCAAATGTAGGTTGATGTTTTGCCAAATGACATTATTGCCGTAGCAAGGATTCGCACCCCTTGCTTCTTTCTATACAATGTAGTCCGGGGAATTATCCACTAGTCCACGACACCTCCAATGTAGGTATTGATGAGGTTTTGCGGATAGGGCAATTATCCCTTCAACACCATTATAAGGCTTCGTGTGATTTCCTGTCACACAAAACGCCTTTTACAGATAACATTGCATCGAATGTGAATAGATAATGAAAACGGTGGAGACGAATGTTCTTAAGAGGCCTACTATCATATTGTGTTAGTGATCTGTATTGATAAGGAAAATTATGTTTTCATTTTATTACACTCACTGTCCATGATTAAAGGAATAAACTCTTGATATGAAAATGTCATTTTCAATAGAATGATGTTGACCAAGATGCGATCTCGGATTCCCTGATCCGAACTGCTAGGACCCAGGGTGAAACCATGATCGTGAGGAAGAAACTCCGTAAGCTCATCAATGCTTTCGTCGCAAACCTTCCCGCCAGAGCCCTTCGACTTGTAAGTGACTATTATTTTGGTACCTCTGTGTTATTGCTATTTTTTTCTGTAAACTTTGAGAGAGAGAGAGAGAGAGAGAGAGAGAGAGAGAGAGTGAGACCGGGAAAGAGAGTGGAATATATATATCGAAAAGAAAAAAGAGAAAGAGATTTAGAGTAATTTTTAAAATATGATATAGTGGACCAGCAGGAAAATGGACACTCAGAGAAAGTGAGTGAGAACACGAACAGCAGAGTTACTTTAGTCAAGTTAAAAACATCTTACCTGTGTAACGATAGTAGCAAATTAAATGGAAATATAAATCCTGGAACAATTATCTCCAAACAGAGTATTGAGTAATAGTCGAATGTATTACTCTTTTCTTCTCTGCCTTTTCTCGGTGGAGGCGTATCATTTGAATTATGAATTCAAGGGTTATATAAGTAAATAACTGATCTTCTGTAATCCCCCTCCCCCCCGCCCCCCAAAAAATCACCGTTTAGGTGCGTTCTCATGAGGCAGTGCGTTACGTGGAGGAAGATAGTATGGTGTATGCAGATACTACCTGGGGTTTAGATAGGATCGACCAGAGAGATCTACCGTTAGATGACTCATACATGCCAGTTGGTAAATATACTTGCTCATTGGAAACGTCTTGAGGAAATTTTCCCCCATCTTTACTTATTTGGTCGATTTTCCTTCTTTCCCTACTCTATAATACAGTTTGGATTTGTTCCGATAATCCTTGTATTGGTCCATCCCTGTCCTCCTATTACCCTCATTACTTCTCATTTTTGGTCTCCATTTTCTTCTTAATTGACGATTATTAATGCGTTTTCCCCAATTGCTGCTCATATCGTCCTTGAATTCATATTTGTGTAGGTGATGGTGGAGCTGGGGTGAACGTCTATGTCCTTGACACTGGTATCAGGACGACACATGAAGAGTTTGAAAACAGGTCTTTCATTGCTTACGACGCTATGCAGTACGCCATCGTAAGTCCTTTGTTTTATACATTTGATTTATACCCTCGATAGTACATCTGATGAAACCTGTATTCCTGTGATTTGTTTGAATAATACACATTCTGAGAAGAAGGGGTTAAGAATGAAAGAGCCCTGTTCGGATTTAGACATCGAATAATGACTGACAATTGTTGGGTTACGAAATTGCAACTAATCATTTGTAGGGTGACGATAATTGCGACTAGTCATGTGTAGGGTGACGATAATTTCAAGCAGTCATTTATAGGGTGACGATAATTTCAAGCAGTCATTTATAGGGTGACGATGATTGCAGCCAGTCATTTGTAGGGTGACGATGACTGCAACCAATCGTTTTATAATGGGAGACGATAATTGCAACCAGTCATTTATAGGGTGACGATGATTGCAACCAGTCATTTATAGAGTGACGATGATTGCAACCAGTCATTTATAGGGTGACGATGATTGCACCCAGTCATTATTTGTAGGGTGACGAAATTGAAACCGGTCATTTTCACGCCATATCTGTCTTTACATATTTGACAGGGGACGGATTGTTAATTAAAATCATACATACAAAAATAGATAATACTCATTTACGGTACCGAAATATTCTATAGGTAACAACAAACGGACCGGGAAAAGAGTTGAGGGGTTTTCGCCCCTGGCCCTTCAGACGGGTCATGTGATTTTCTAACGGAAAAGAGGAAAAGAAGCGGGAAAATGAAAACAAATTAATAGAACAATTTTGTTGGAAGAAATAAATAAAGTTCATAATGAAAAGCGGTCTTAAAATATCAAATCTTTAGGGCGCGGACGGAGACTGCCGCGGGCACGGCACTCACTGCGCCAGCACCATCGGGGGTAAGGCATATGGTGTCGCCCCCAAGGCCAAACTGTTCTCTGTAAGGGTACTAGGATGTGAAGGTTCGGGATCCAAGGGCGGAGTCATGGAAGGTCAGAACAATCTACTGGGTCATAGTCTTGTGTAGCTGAGGAAGAGCATGGGGAGGGATTGTTGTATTAAGCCCAATTTAGGCACAGAACAGCCAACTGGTGTTTTTGCAATCAAGCCTATACCCTTGTCAAGTCGTTTCATACCTACGGCAAAACTGGAACTTGTGTGTAATTTGAACAATAGCAAATACAGTCATGACTGTTAGTAGGAATATCCTGAAAATTGCTCTGCATAATATTCTACCGAAATGTTATGGACCTAATTGAGCCTGGAACACGCCCTGCATCCTCGTGTAAGCCTATGGGCCATCCGACACCTTCTTTGAAAGACCCCAACCCCTTTCTCACCATCTCTCTTTATCCCCCCCCCCCCTCTCTCTCTCTCCACCCTCTCTCCCCCTCTGTCTACTTCCTCTTTCCCCTGTCTCTCTTCTTCATGCTCTCTCCCCTCCTCTATGGTCTCCTCTCTTTCCCCTCTCTCCACATCTCTCTCTCTTTCTCTTTCTCGTCACTCCCTTAACGATTTTTCTTATTTCTCTCTATCTTCTTGAACCTTGTAGGGTGCTGACGGGGATTGCCAGGGCCATGGGACACACTGTGCGAGTACCATCGCTGGCAAGGTGTACGGAGTGGCGCCAAAGGCTCATGTCCACTCTGTCCGGGTGCTCGGATGTTCTGGGTCCGGCTCCAAGGGTGGTGTTATGGCAGGTGCGATATTTAGGGTTGACTGCTCCTGCAAGGGATGGACCCATGAGTTTTGAAAATAAGAGCATTTTTCTGAAAAAATATATGGCAAAAAAGGGGAAAAATATGTTTTCACTTTTTCAGGTTACTTTCGGTTCGATAATTAGAAAGGGGCACATTTTTAAGGTTGTATGCCAATTGGGTTTTAAAGGGTGGGGGTGGGCACGGGCCGGAGGGGGTATGGTATACCTGCCATGAAGCTCGACCTCAGCTGCACACTATGACGTTTATTACTTAATTTCGCTTTTCAATATTCGTTGTCGAAGTTAGTCCTACTGCACTAATTCTGCTAATTCTAATACGTGGAGTTAATAATAATCGGATTCTTTATTTAATAATTATCTATTTCGGTTTGTAGCTTCACTGACATAATCGTCACAATGATCCACATTATATATTGTATTTCGTTTATTTTGTACAGATTTGTAGTTGAATAAAAAAAAATGAAAATCAATAACCTTCTTATTCTTTATCGGACTTTTAATCACCGCTCTGTTTCTCTCATGTTTTCTGCTCTTAATAAAACCAACGCATTTTCAGGGTTGACCTCTTCTTTAATAATTCCTATGATTTTTGTTTTGTAAATGGCAGGTATGGACTGGGTAGCAGAGAATGGTGAGCGTCCAGCGATCGTGTCCATGTCTCTCGGAGGTAGTGGTTCTTATGCCGAAGACGAGGTCTTGACAAATCTAGACGCGTTCGAGGTACTCGTGGTCGTAGCGGCTGGTAACAGCGACTACGAATCCTGCCGACGATCGCCAGCCAGGTCACGTGAGGTATGACGTACGTTTCACGTTTAAAAGTAAAAAAAATGCTCGATAGGGATGTACATGTACATGTATATGTAAATTTGTCAAATAACAACAATTTTGTTAACTTGCAATTGAATATGACATACGGTATACATTGTTACCTTCTTTTGTTTTATATTCTATACGCCGTTATCATTATTTATCTGAAAATGATTTACTTCCCCCTCTCTCTCCTCTTCTCTGTTTCTCTGGCATAGCACCATCGTCAATGTTTATCCTTGTTTTTCTTTCCCACAGGCCCTCACTGTCGGTGCTTCTGAAATAGACGACGCACGTGCATACTTCTCTAACTGGGGTGGGTGTGTCGACATCTTTGCTCCTGGTCGTTACATCACAGCGGCATCGTGGCTCGCCGATGACCAGTACCGGACGATCAGCGGCACCAGCATGGCCACGCCCCATGTCGCAGGTAATGCAGTCAGACCAGGGAGGTGTAACTAAAGTCAGACTAAGGCCAAGTAAATGTGATTCCTTTCTCGTCCCCTGCTCCTTTCTTTTTTCCAGCCCACCTCAGTTGTTTCGATGTTTTATCGTTGTACAAGGAAACTTTGTATCAAAATTGGCCCCGAGGATTTGTGTGTGTTAGAAATATAAAATATCGATTTTATTTTATTTTTACATGGAACCGCTCCTTTTTTTTTGTTGAGGAATCCAGACGAGAAACTACGATTTAATGTAATTTAGCCTAAGGGGGACCTAAATTTGTCCCGGGCATTTTTGCGAAGGTTTCGAGTAAGTGCTATGAGCTAAAAGATATAAACATTTAGGGTTAGATTTAAGTCAGGTTCACACGAAGGGAGCTAAGGGAGATAACCTTTAAGTTTTGCTTGTAGTTTCATAACTTAAAGTTATCTTGCAGCTATCCTTTAGTTTCAGACCGAATGAACGGACTCGTAGTTTCGAAACTTTAAGTTTACTTGTTGTTCCAGAACCACAAGCGAGCTGTGGTTAACGCCGAAACCACGAGCAGCGGTGGTCCTCCTCGTAGTTACGGACCGTGTGGACGCAATAAACTTTAAGTTTAGCCAAGGAGTTATCACAGAACTCCTTGGTTTAGCAATCTCGTTGTTAACGATGACCTCTCTTCTCATGTTAAGTGACTAACGCTCGACTCGTAGTCTCAGGTGTATTGTTCGATCCAGGGTCAAAGATACGAATTCGAAGCACTGAGCGACGTTTGGAGGGCTGGCGAAAAAAATAATTCTTGGACGGCTGGCGACAAAACCAAAATTTTCACTACAACCCCCCCCCCCCCCCCCCCGAGCGACATTTGAAGGGCTGGCGAGAAGAAAAAATAACGGATCTCCCTACAAACAGTTTCCGCTCATCATTTCCTCGCAAGTTTCGCCCCTCTTGACGCCAAGGTCCCGGTACGCCACTGGTTGTGAACATCAACATTGAGAAACTTTATATTAATTAATTAATCGTAATAAAATATGAATATATATTGTAGATATAATCATCAAATCATCATATTGGGCATTTATGAATTACGATTGTTGCTACTAATTTTCTTGATTTTTATAACATAGGAGTTGCAGCCGTTCACCTCGGAGTAAACCCAAATTACTCACCCAAAGAACTTCGTGATATCATAATGAACTCTGCAGCAAGAGACAACATTGGTGATCCAAACGGTGCCCCGGATCTACTCCTCCAGATCCCGAGAAGAAACTGATTTCTCAAGAGGTAGGAGGACCCTTCGAAGAAGTTTCAGTGCCGTGTAATGCCCATTGCAAACGAGGCGCCACTTAATTACCTGCGCTAATCAAGCCTGTGAAAGCATGCAGTTAAGGCAATTAAAGATAAAGTTGAGTTCTGGTCATGAGATTACATTGCGCAAGAAACAGCTGTCTCAAAACAATTGGGAAAGGTTGATTATATAGTACATAAGAATTGGTGTATATTGTAAGGTTTTGGAATCACCAAAATGAGAAGAAATTGACTCAATCCTGCTCAGAGTCCCATGCACTGCACACAGAAATGTGCATATGGGACTACACACACATGTTCGGCCCAAGCATTTCAGCTGTTTCTTGTCATATTTTGAATGTGAGGGCATTTGAAGAACAAACCTTTTCAGGGGACATTTCTACTGTGATCATCTTCCACATTGAAATAAAAGAAAAATGAGAAAGCTTACAAATTATTTTTTACCATTCCCAGAACTCAACCTTCTCCTTAAGACATTACACCAGTAATTTAAGGCAATATTTTCACTGTTCATTTCTCACTCACTTTTTTGCAAGATATTTCTCTCACATGGCGTGTCCGCCAGTCGCTGACATAGTCCTATACGCCAGGCAAACAACGCCTTGTATGCAGCTGGTATAATACCCGTGCACATGAGGCGAGACCTCAAATAATTTACCGACGTTGGACGACGCTGTTTGACGCGACATGTGAGCTTAAGCGATTGCAAAATAAAAAGTGTCAACATTGCGTTGAATAACTGGCGTATGGACTAATTGCCTTCACATGCTAAATTAGCGCAGGTACTGACGCAATCAACTTGTCGCCATGCATGTGTATCAAATAACATAAAATAATATTATCATATGAAGTTAACAATTCGACGCATTTCAAAATGTGCAAACCTTGACGTCATGAAATGATGGTCTGAAACGACAATGTACTACATGTATATTAATATGATTAAACTGAACACATGATAATCAAAATTCTATCATGGATTGGTTAGGTTCTAATAAGCAATTTAACATTAACCCTAAAATTATAACATTGGGAAACCTCGAAATTATCTTGATACATGTATATCTCTGCAGGTCTATATCTTTTCTTGATGATGGGGAGTAATTGAATTCTTTGTACTCTTTAGGATATAATTGTTACATAGACATATGACGTTAATGTACTTCAGTATACCAACTTAATAAGCTGGATAGCTAGTAATATAACAGAATAAAATTATAACGACAATATGCAACAATTTCAGCATTGTTTTGACTATTTTATTCAAATCACTGTGGCGCTTTCTGATACGAGTACAATAAAATATAACTTTATCACAACCCCCCCCCCCCTAAACATCAAGCCGACATAAATCAATACATCTCATTGCGATGATCCAATAAAAGGAATTATTCAGACTGTATCAAGTGGAAGCTTACTACAGAGTACAGGCAGACTTCGAATATATTTCCTTGATTCGGAACATTATGATTTAACAAACTGACGCTCATGCCAGAACTGTTCCAAAATTATGACACTTTACGGAACATGATCTTTTAAACCTGAACGTGACGAATTGCCGAGTAATTTTCCAAGGCTTATACACTGTGAAACATTTTATTTATTTATTTATTTATTTCTGATATTTAGACAGGGTGACTCGTTATCACCAAGTGGTGGTCTTCCATGAGGCCCTGATAGCAATAATAGGTTAACAATAATTGTCAAACAAAATCATGAAAATAAACTCATAAAAAAATAACATATATGAATATATAAAACAATATATATATACAAAGAATTTGGTATCCTCGTAATTAAAGCCCTAAATTAACGAAGGGTAGGCCAACAGTTATTAGCGGAGCGTCGGGCCCAGTTTACCCGACACTTTATAAAAAAGCATTGCAAATCTAAGAATACTCTCGTCTCGAGCCCGACACTTCGTCAATAAGAGGGGTATTTCATAAACGTTACAACCTACCCTTCGTGAATTTTGGGTAACCTTGCTAAATGAACAGCGGTTTTGTTTGAATAGCGGTCCTTCTAAATAGCGAGCAAACCATAGACAAATTACTCGATATTCAGGACCTCCATTCATAAGGACCACTATTCATAACTATTCATAAGGACCGCTATTCATAACACGTGTTAAATGAATAGCGGTTTTCTATGAATAACGGTCCTTATGAACAGCGAGCGGACCCGGTGAATTTAGGGCTTAGTATTCACGAAAGATCCCCGTTGGATTGCGACCTTGTCGTGGTCGGGGAGCTTGTGTGCCTCAGTGACCCCCTAGAGCTATGCCAGCTGGAGATTTAATTCCTGGTAGGACCTCCCATGCTGGACAGGTCGAAGGAAAGAGGCGAGACGAAAAGCAATCCACTGGTCCTCCAGGTTGGGGGTTGAGCACAGGGCTAAGAACTCTGTCACGTAAAACAGAAATTGTTACGGAAACAGCAACAGAAGGAAAAGACACTACTGGGTGTGATGGACTTGTAGGGCTTTCATCAGATGCTAGGATGAATGCCAGTGGTGAAAGCCGAAAGGAAGCCATTGGCAGGAAGGTGGAAGTTCTGAACGCCAAACATAAAACAAGGACAGGATTTTGGAATGTACGTACAATGTATTGGATACAGGGAAACTAGCCCAAGTGACACTACAATCTAGACATACTGGGTGTAAGTGAAAGCAGAAGTGAAAGCAGAAGGACAGGATCAGGGAGACTTAGGACTAATACAGGAGAAACAGTGTTGTACTGCAGGGAGGGGTGATGGACATCACCGAGGAGGAGTAGTCATCATTCTAAAGAAAGGAGTAGAGAAAAGCTTGATAGAATAGTATCCAGTGTTATGCTCCGATAAACGATAGCGATGACACTATTAAGGATGAATTCTATGATCAACTTCAGTCAGTACTGGAAACTGCACCTAGACATGGCATGAACATTGTGATGGGGGACTTGAATGCCAAGGTTGGAAATGACAACACGGACTATGATAGAGCAATGGGAAAAGAAGGCTGTGGTACTAGAAACGAGAATGGAGAAAGACTAGTAGAACTTTGCAATACATCACGATAAATGGGGGGGGGGGGGGGGGGGGGGGGGGGGGGGGGGGGGGGGGGGGGGGGGGGGGGGGGGGGGGGGGGGGGGGGGGGGGGGGGGGGGGGGGGGGGGGGGGGGGGGGGGGGGGGGGGGGGGGGGGGGGGGGGGAGGGTATATATTATGGCCTGTATTATCATCCCCCAATGTTTTTGGATAAAAAAAATAAGAATTATGATATAATTATTAACTTATAATTATCCAAACTCATTATGTTTGACCTTGAAATACCATCACATTGGCGTAGATCCGTGCATTCCTTCCTTCATTAAAAGAACTATTTTGGGATGCTCTAAAATGTAAGTTTTATAGACAGATTTTTGAAAAAGTCCCTGGTGTGGATGGGGATAACCCGTCCCACACCCTCCCCCGCTCGGTCGCTTCGTTCAGTGGTATATCTATAAGAGGGGGCAGGGGGCACTTGCCCCGGGCGGCACTTGGAGGGGGCGCAAAAACGAGGAGAGAGATTTTAAAAAAAGGGGGAAATGAAGAAAAATCATAATCCTTACGGATTATGCGCCCCAAAATCCGCAGGGTAAATGCACTAGAAATCTAGTTTTTGAAGGTTTGTACAATAACGTAGATAAATTTAGGCACTTGGGGGGGGGGGGAGTGGGAGGGGCGTAACTTCATTGTTTGCCCCGGGCACCATAATCCCTATAGATAAGCCACTGGCTTCGCTCCCTCGCCGGTCACCCCCCCCCCCCCAATCATGAACACGGATCGACACCCCTGGTTAAAAGGGGAGCTGATGTATATTGGTAGTGATCACCACCTGGTCCTAGCTGTCTTTCAAGTAAAGCTGAGGAAACATGGGAAGCAGAACATAGGTAAAAACATTTTGATGTTGGGAAATTACAGGACCCGAAGGTGAAAGGCTCCTGTGTGCTACAACTCAGGAACAAGTTTCAGGTATTAGCAGATATGGAAGATCATACAGAGCCAACTGCAAATTATATTAATACTAGGTGGGAACAAACCAAAACAACTTATGTGAAAACCAGTGAAGACACATGGAATGCATGGCAAGCCATAGAAAGCAGGAGAACATTGAAGAAACAAATAAATGAGACAACAGTATCAAAAACAAACAGAGAAGTTCAAAGAAAAACTATAGCTGACAAACGGGCACACCTGGAAGATCTTGCTTATCAAGCAGAAGAGGCAGCCAGAAAAGGGGAACAAGGGAAAATTTACAAGCTCACCAAACTAGTCTGTGGCAAGTACCGTCGAACTACTGAGACGCCCATAGTAGACAAACAATTCAATTCAATTTTAAGACATTTATTTCCAACTTTTCAATATAGGTGTACAAAGTAATAAATGAGCGAAATAATGTACATGTGTTTTAACAAAAATACGACATAATACACATTCATGTGGTACATACACAGTTGGAGGACACACCTCTAAAAGCAAAAGCTTGAGGCGAGGGTGCCCTTAGAAACATAATATTATATAATACATATGTAAACAGAAAATAACTACGTACAAAAAAGAAAAAGATAACATTCCTAGACCGCTGAGCTTAATTGGAGGGAAAAAAGAAAAAAGGAAAGAGAGAGAAGGAAAAAAAAGGGAGAAAGAGGGGAAAAGGGGGAATGATGGAGGTGCAACATGAAATGAGTACGGAGAAAAGATGTATTCACGAAGAAGCAGAGAGAAGAGAGGGAGAGAATAGACCCAATGGAGGGCCAACAACTAACAACTGAGGCGGAACAAGAAGCTCGTTGGGCGGAACATTTTAAAGAAGTATTGACCACCCACAACAGAAACTGATATCCAGCTTTAAATCAATGAACTAGACATTAGTTGTGAACCACCAAGTAAAGAAGAAATTGTTACAACTATTAAATCTCTAAAAATGGAAAGCCCGGAGCCAAGAAAATCTGAATGCAGAGTTATTCAAGGTGGACCCAGAACTTGCAGCTAAAGTGCTTCACCCACTATTCACTGGTGTCTGGGAGAAGAAGAAAATACCAGATGATAGGATACCGAAGAAAGGCAACCTAAGAGACTGTAATAATTGGCGTGGAATTACTCTTTTATCAATACCAAGTAAGACTATGGCAAATATTATCTCGGATATAGTAGATGAGCAGCTTAGGAATGAACAGGCAGGATTCCGTAGAAGAAGGGGATGCACTGCCCAGATATTTGCCCTTCGTAACATCATAGAACAGTGCACTGAATGGCAGAGGCAGATGTACTTTAACTTTGTCGACTTTGAGAAGGCGTTCGACAGCCTCCATCAGGACAGCATCTGGGGCATCTTACGAATGTATGGGATCCCACAGCAAATAGTAGACCTCATTAAGGTGTTCTATGCCAATTTCACCTGTAGAGTAGGAAGCAGTAACCTGGCCTTCCAGGCAAAGACAGGAGTCGGACAAGGGTGTGTGACGTCTGCAATGCTTTTCAACATTGCTATCGACTGGGTGATGCGTCGGACAACAGAAGGTATAAGATGGACTCTCTTCTCAACATTAGAAGACCTTTGCTGATGACTTAGCTCTGGTCTCTCACACTCACAAGCACATGCAAGAGAAAACATCCCGTCTCTGTAACTATACTCAACAAATCGGCCTTAAAATATATCAGAAGAAAACTGAAGTTATGACTCTAAACATCCCAAACCCACTACCAATCCAAGTGAATGGAAAACACAGAGGAGTTCATGCACATATCTTGGGAGCGTAATTAGACATGATGGGGGAGCACACAACGATATCAAGAACAGGATGAACAAGGCTATGAATGCATTTAGAATGCCTAACAACCTATCACTATGACGCCTGTTCTACATATTTTTACAGGATAGCAATGAATGGATGTTCTTTTGTTAACCAGTGCAATTGTGAAGGGTACAATGAGGAGCAGCATAAATTGCCCGCTTCTTTGTTCGTCATGTTCATAGTGTATGGAGGTCTCAACACTATGAACACGATGACAAAGAAAGCGGACAAAATATACAGCTCCTCATTGTACCCTCCACAATTGCTCTGGTAAACAAAAGAACATCCCTTCATTCAGTGGCGGATCCAGGGGGGGGGGGGCACAGCCGGCCCGTGCCCCCTTTTTGGAAGAGAAGTATGAATTTTTACCATAGACGATCCGCCATTTTCTCGATTGTGCCCCCCCCCCCTTTTAGAGTGAAGACCTATTTTTTTATTTTTTTTTGCTTGTCAGGGAATTATGGAGGGAAACTGGACCCCGCAACACCTTACTGAGCGATTTTAGAAGGTTTGGCGAATTTTTTTTTTGTCCCTACCCCCTATGTCCCTATGTTTATGTATTGATGATATGTTGTAAGATACATGTAGAATATTAATTATTTGTATTTTCATTGTTTGAACTTTGTAAAGCGCATATAGATGCCTATTAGCATATTATGCGCTATATATCCAACCAAGACCTACTCAATAGATGTCATCAAGATAGCATGGATGATCATTGCAAAGCGGCGCTGGAACCGGATTCGTCCTGTATTGAGGAAAGAGTCAAACAGCATCCCTAAAGTAGCCCTGCACTGGACACGAGGAAGGAACAGAAAGAGAGGGCGACCCAGAACCACCTGGCATCAAACTGTAGAGAAAGAAATGAAAGATATGCATCTGACCTGGGAAAGTGTCCAGAAAACATCCCAAAACAGACAGGAGTGGTAGACCTTCGTTGCTGACCTACATGCCAGGAGGAATAACGGGCAGTAAGTAAGTAATTCACGAAAGGTCGTGTAACGTGACGACGTGACGTGAACGTGATCACACCATGGTTCGAAGTAAGCCGTACGATCCGACAATGACGAAATTCGTGACAAAACAAACTCTTGCTTTTTGTTTTTCCTTATTTGTTATAGCTCAGTGCAAATATTCATATGGGAATGGAGTGTAAAGTCTATTTTCTAGTTCCATATTTCCCTTACTCGTGTTAGTACGTATGGACTCTAAAAGCCACTTGGGGTTATGGTAAAAGTCATGATGATTATATTGTATAAAGCGCCTTTAAGACCCTTCCTGGGTGAATATGTTGCGCATTATAAATGTTTGTATTAATTTTCCCTTTAAAAAGGGTTTTAAAGTGGGTGTTACATTTGAAATGCTATGCAACGGCGTGAGTTAAAACGAATAAAACGTAAACATTAGTTACAAGTGATCTGAAGCTCAGGTTGTCAAAATCTAGCTCATCATAATTTTTTATCGTTTGAAATCGAATAAATCTGACGTAACATAATTATTTCTTAGATAACCTAAAATGGTTTCACTATATCAGCTGACACTTTTCAGCTTATCATTGTTTGATCATGACAATTGAGTCCCAATCTCGCGGGTACCCTCCAATGCTCTTCTTGTCTTCTCGATCACTCTGATTTAACCCTCTCAAGAAAGCTAAGACATCCTTCTTCAATTCCTCCGGAGCTGATTGTCGGAAATTCCTCACGTGAGTTACAAAGTCCAGCATTCTGCCGCCCTTGGCGGAGGCGGGGTCAAAGCACTGAGAGATATCGGAAGGCCATGACTGGTGATAAAATTTAAAGGGCGTGTTCGATTTCGTGTAGATGTCTCGGAGATGGGCGGAGCATAGATTAGTGGCGGGGCTCCCTTCGCATAGCTTGGGGTATCGATCCCACACCCGATAGATACCGGCTTCTTCTGCAATAATACATAAGAAAAATATGCCTCAAGTTGATATTGTCATGATTATACTCGTCTTATCGAAGGGAAGACGCATCCCCCGAACCCCCCCCCCCCCCCCCCCCCCTCAACAATAAGAACGATTACCCCCGGTGGAATGCTTTCTTGAGTTCCAACAGCCCTCAACGATTCACTCGGGTGAGGGGGTGCAATTTCGTTTTTCTCGGAATGATACCTTCTAAAAGAGCTTTTTACTAATGGGAGAGACCCCTTTCCCCTTGATACTTTTACATATATAATCAGATAATTGCAACAAATAATCAGACTCCTATATTTACCACTCACGATTGGATTTTTTTTTTAAATCAATATTTTTATGGTCTTGAAAGACGCAGTAATTGTCCATATTCTTTTTTTTTTTACCTGAAAGAAGAATGACTAGGAGAGCTCCATGCTTGATCAGCCTGTCCCTCAGATAGGATTCTGCCTGCTGTAGGTCATCGGCATAGTAGAGGGAATGAACGGCGTGGATTAGATGGAACCCTTCTTTATCCCCTTTTTCTTCTTCAGACTTTCGGAAGTCGTCAAAGATCTCGTTTCGCCATTCAAACTCGACGCCGTCGAACTTCGGTCGGTTGTCATTGACGAGGGCCTTGAATTCTTCCAGGGGCGCCTTGGCGGGTTCGACCACCGTATAGTGGATACGAGGGTACCTTGTCACAAGTTGTTCTAACATGCAGCTGTCCACTTTACCTAGAGACATAAAGATGAACAGTTTCAATAAGAGGCATAAAATAAACGCGGTTATATAACCAACAAATTTCAGTTATTAAAGGGAAGTCCACCCTGATATGACAAATTTGACAATTTTTTTCCCTCCAAGAAATTGTTTTTTCCCCGCCAGCCCTCCAAAAGTCACTCGGGGGGGGGGGGGGGGGGGGGGTTAGATTTTTTTTCGCCAGCCCTCCAAAAGTCGCTCGGGGTGGGGGTACCAAATTTCATGGGGTCCAATTTTCCTCCATAGTTATCTGACAAGCAAAAAAAAAAATAAAAAAGTTATCAGTTCTAACAGAAGGGGGGGGGGGGGGGCACAAGCTTTATCTTTCAAAATCTTTATTTTTTTTTTTTTTTGGGGGGGGGGGGGGTCAAAAGATGTCAGGGGCAGTCTGCCCACTTGCACTCTCTTTGGGTACTCTAGTGGCAACTCCGTGACTTATCTTGCGAGCTCATCTCCCATTTGCCGTGAACTATTCCATTTTCTCTCTAAAAATATTTTATCATATAAGCACCCTAGATATAATCATTTCACTGATCCCTTATTTGTTATTGATGACCTAATGTCAATCAATTCAAGACATTTATTTCCAACTTTTCAATATAAGTATACAAAGCAATAAATTATCAAAATAATGTACATGTATTTTAACAGAAATATGACATAATATACATTCACGTGGTAGATACATAGTTGGAGGACACACCTCTGAAAGCAAACGCTTTATACAAACCCTTTATGATACAAATTTATTTCCTAATCAAAAACAAAGAAAATGAAAATTTATGAATTTTTGAGTACTTAGCAAATGGGAGAGGAGCTCGCAAGATACGCCACGGAGTTGCCAATTTGTGTTTCTTATCCTTATCGGATTTTGCTTCTTCTGCTTCTTTCAAAAACCAACCTAATTTCGGGGCGGACTTCCCCTTTAATTAGCGACATCCTCTACTAAAACAACGGAGGTTTACGGAGTATTAATGAGAGCGCACCGACGATCCGATTGCTCCACACAGATGAGCTGCTTACGGAAGTTTAAAGTAGAACTTTAATGATTTTAAATATTGGCTTAATACTTATTATTGCATAGATGGCATAAATTAAACAAGGTTATCCAAATTCAACGCTTGGAAACATTTGAAGTAATGATTATTATCAATTATAAAACGGTAAAATACAGCCCCCGATATAGCAGCTGAAGAGCTCCTCGAACGCTGCTGAGATATGTGACGACACACCATGGACCAGTCCTGTCTAAGCAGACGATGTCCCATAACATCTTACACATTTTTCAGAGCCTATTTTGTCATCTCCTCTTCACTTATTTCTCTTCCTTCACTAGCGTCAGTCTTAATGTTAGTCTGTTGCCTCACTCTTAACTTCGTGTATGGTATTATTTTGATGAAAAATGCAGCGTTAAAAAAATAAAGGAATCAGTCACTTGTAAACAAAATAAGACGCCATTGTATTTTCAGCTGCTTGCACCGGGGCATGTTCGGCGTTTCAAGAGGGAACGAATACCATCCTGCTATTATTCGGAGGGCTTTTCAATTTGAAAGTGGGGTTTATTTCATTGATCATTGAACCTTCTGCTGTGTATTTACAATCAAACAGTTTTAGCTATCATAATCAGTTTCACTTTCCCTTTATATTGGTGTGAAATAAGGTCATGTTTAAATACACCAAACTCTTTATAATTTGATAAATAATTGCATTGCAATTACGTTCATTCATTATAGGACGTCGTCTGCTTAAGCAGGATCGATCCCGAGTGTGACGACATCAAAACATCGCTATATTTCTGGCGAATCCTCGGATATTCCAGATGCTGAGAAGAGCTTTTATTTGTGTTGTTTTTATAATCATCAGATACGCAGTTGACATAAAACTTATACGATTGCCATCTGTAAGCTTCCCAGTTTCTAGTGATACATTAATTGCCATATTTGTGATTTTCTTTGAATAGCTACTTTAAAAGTGCCACCGAGATGACTAGATAATTCCTCGTCTTCTCGACCTTTTTTAGTACAAGAATCTCCTCAACTCGACTTCTTGATTCCAGGAAGGTGAGAAGGTAAGATCCGGCATCTCGTCTTCTCGACTTCTTGGGTATGAGAAGATGAGAAGGCGAGATTCCAAATCTCATATTTTCGACTTCTCGGGTATGAGAAGGTGAGAAGGCGAGAGTTTAGATCTCGTCAAGTCCATTTCTTGGGTATGAGAATGTGAGAAATCGAGATTCCAAATCTCGTCTTTTCGACTTCTTGGGTGAGAAGTCGAGGAAACGAGATTATCTCGCCTTCTCATCTTCTCATACCCAAGAAGTCGAGAAGACGAGATACCTGATATCACCTTCTCACCTTCCTGGACTCGAGAAGTCAAGTTGACGAGATTCCGGATCTCACCTTCTCGCATTCTTGGACCCAAGAAGTCGAGAAGACGATAGGTCGGATCTCGCCTTCTCGCCCTCTCGGACCAAAAAAGGTGGAGAATACGAGATGCCGGATCTCGCCTTCTCGCCTTCTCGGACCCCCCCAAAAAACGTCGAGAAGACGAGATGACGGATCTCGCCTTTTCGCTTTCTCCTCTGACCAAAAAAGGTCGAGAAGACGAGGAATTATTCAATTCAATTCAATTCTCTTTTATTTCATTTTCAATTAAAAAGTACATTCAAATACAAATACAAAATATGTCATACACGAAATTAGAAAATGAAATGGGGAACTACATAAATAAAGCCCTTGGGCCTTTTACAAGCATAGTTCCCTAAAAATATTGCGAAAATCATATAGACAACAAATAAAAAACAAAAACTAAAACTAAAAATAAAAATAAAAATAAAAATAAAATATAACACAAATATAACACAAATATAGATAACAAAGAAAAATAAAAATAGCTATACATATTTAAGGAAAGAAAATGCTTAACTTTTTTGTTGTTGAAAGAAGTGATTGTATTGCAATTAGAAATTGAGTTCCAAATTACAGGGAAATTATGTCGTACTGATTTCATGGCATTATTTGTTTTTACTGACCATAAGTGAAAAGAATCCTTAAAACGGGTATTATGATTATGTATCTGGTAATTAAAAGTGAACATTTGAGAAATATTAGTGGGTAATTTATTTTGAAAGTAAAAGAAACCAAGGAGAGCAAGGGAGTAATAGTACAAATCAAAAATATTAAGAGATTTCAATTTTTTGAACAATGGGACAGAAGGGACACCGTCATCTCGGTGGCACTTTTAAGCTTCCGTAGCTGCTTGATGGGTTTGCTCGTTTTATTAAATCCCAACAATTTGTTTTTCATGAATATTCATGCCGACTAGTCTTGACGGAATAAACCATAATATTACTTCACTTCCATGAACTTTGGCATCGCTGTGGTACGTTTAAAAAGACACATAGAGAAAACGCTGTTTAAAAATGCAAACAGTTGTTTACAATATGAACTGAACAGTACATTCATATTGTAAACAATTTGTTTAAATATTAAAACATGCTGTATAAGTTTTAAACAACCTATTAAACAGCGTTTTTGCTACATGTACATATATTTAGCGTTTTCTCCTTGCACTTAAAATAATTGCTTTCCTCGATCGCGTCTGTTAATCCTCCTCATTTTTAAAATCAAAATTCCAATTCAGTTTCCTTTCGGGGGTGCATGGAGCACATCCATAAAATTATAGAAATGTGATTAAAAATTTGAAGCTTTTAGCATTATATTTATTAATCAAATCAAATCAAATCAAATCAAATCAATTTATTGAACCTTCTCGCATTCTTGGACCCAAGAAGTCGAGAAGACGATAGGTCGGATCTCGCCTTCTCGCCCTCTCGGACCAAAAAAGGTGGAGAATACGAGATGCCGGATCTCGCCTTCTCGCCTTCTCGGACCCCCCCCCCCCAAAAAAAAAAGGTCGAGAAGACGAGATGACGGATCTCGCCTTTTCGCTTTCTCCTCTGACCAAAAAAGGTCGAGAAGACGAGGAATTATTCAATTCAATTCAATTCAATTCTCTTTTATTTCATTTTCAATTAAAAAGTACATTCAAATACAAATACAAAATATGTCATACACGAAATTAGAAAATGAAATGGGGAACTACATAAATAAAGCCCTTGGGCCTTTTACAAGCATAGTTCCCTAAAAATATTGCGAAAATTATATAGACAACAAATAAAAAACAAAAACTAAAACTAAAAATAAAAATAAAAATAAAAATAAAATATAACACAAATATAACATAAATATAGATAACAAAGAAAAATAAAAATAGCTATACATATTTAAGGGAAAGAAAATGCTTAACTTTTTTGTTGTTGAAAGAAGTGATTGTATTGCAATTAGAAATTGAGTTCCAAATTACAGGGAAATTATGTCGTACTGATTTCATGGCATTATTTGTTTTTACTGACCATAAGTGAAAAGAATCCTTAAAACGGGTATTATGATTATGTATCTGGTAATTAAAAGTGAACATTTGAGAAATATTAGTGGGTAATTTATTTTGAAAGTAAAAGAAACCAAGGAGAGCAAGGGAGTAATAGTACAAATCAAAAATATTAAGAGATTTCAATTTTTTGAACAATGGGACAGAAGGGACACCGTCATCTCGGTGGCACTTTTAAGATTCCGTAGCTGCTTGATGGGTTTGCTCGTTTTATTAAATCCCAACAATTTGTTTTTCATGAATATTCATGCCGACTAGTCTTGACGGAATAAACCATAATATTACTTCACTTCCATGAACTTTGGCATCGCTGTGGTACGTTTAAAAAGACACATAGAGAAAACGCTGTTTAAAAATGCAAACAGTTGTTTACAATATGAACTGAACAGTACATTCATATTGTAAACAATTTGTTTAAATATTAAAACATGCTGTATAAGTTTTAAACAACCTATTAAACAGCGTTTTTGCTACATGTACATATATTTAGCGTTTTCTCCTTGCACTTAAAATAATCGCTTTCCTCGATCGCGTCTGTTAATCCTCCTCATTTTTTAAAATCAAAATTCCAATTCAGTTTCCTTTCGGGGGTGCATGGAGCACATCCATAAAATTATAGAAATGTGATTAAAAATTTGAAGCTTTTAGCATTATATTTATTAATCAAATCAAATCAAATCAAATCAAATCAATTTATTGAACCTTCTCGCATTCTTGGACCCAAGAAGTCGAGAAGACGATAGGTCGGATCTCGCCTTCTCGCCCTCTCGGACCAAAAAAGGTGGAGAATACGAGATGCCGGATCTCGCCTTCTCGCCTTCTCGGACCCCCCCCCCCAAAAAAAAAAAAAGGTCGAGAAAACGAGATGACGGATCTCGCCTTTTCGCTTTCTCCTCTGACCAAAAAAGGTCGAGAAGACGAGGAATTATTCAATTCAATTCAATTCTCTTTTATTTCATTTTCAATTAAAAAGTACATTCAAATACAAATACAAAATATGTCATACACGAAATTAGAAAATGAAATGGGGAACTACATAAATAAAGCCCTTGGGCCTTTTACAAGCATAGTTCCCTGAAAATTATATAGACAACAAATAAAAAACAAAAAATAAAAATAAAAATAAAAATAAAAATAAAAATAAAATATAACACAAATATAACATAAATATAGATAACAAAGAAAAATAAAAATAGCTATACATATTTAAGGGAAAGAAAGTGCTTAAATTTTTTTTTTGAAAGAAGTGATTGTATTGCAATTAGAAATTGAGTTCCAAATTACAGGGAAATTATGTCGTACTGATTTCATGGCATTATTTGTTTTTACTGACCATAAGTGAAAAGAATCCTTAAAACGGGTATTATGATTATGTATCTGGTAATTAAAAGTGAACATTTGAGAAATATTAGTGGGTAATTTATTTTGAAAGTAAAAGAAACCAAGGAGAGCAAGGGAGTAATAGTACAAATCAAAAATATTAAGAGATTTCAATTTTTTGAACAATGGGACAGAAGGGACACCGTCATCTCGGTGGCACTTTTAAGCTTCCGTAGCTGCTTGATGGGTTTGCTCGTTTTATTAAATCCCAACAATTTGTTTTTCATGAATATTCATGCCGACTAGTCTTGACGGAATAAACCATAATATTACTTCACTTCCATGAACTTTGGCATCGCTGTGGTACGTTTAAAAAGACACATAGAGAAAACGCTGTTTAAAAATGCAAACAGTTGTTTACAATATGAACTGAACAGTACATTCATATTGTAAACAATTTGTTTAAATATTAAAACATGCTGTATAAGTTTTAAACAACCTATTAAACAGCGTTTTTGCTACATGTACATATATTTAGCGTTTTCTCCTTGCACTTAAAATAATTGCTTTCCTCGATCGCGTCTGTTAATCCTCCTCATTTTTTAAAATCAAAATTCCAATTCAGTTTCCTTTCGGGGGTGCATGGAGCACATCCATAAAATTATAGAAATGTGATTAAAAATTTGAAGCTTTTAGCATTATATTTATTAATCAAATCAAATCAAATCAAATCAAATCAATTTATTGAACTAAAATGTTTATGTTTTTTTCCAAAGTTAGCAGGGGAAATATCATAATTATTAATATTGGAGGGGCAGCCAAAAAGAAATATTATAATCATTAATATGGGAAGGGCGGCCAAAACAAATAAATCTGAAAATTGCTAAGAGAATGCCTAGTAGGCCGACCATCTAATATAAGGGGAGGGGGGACCCCTAGCTACGATAATGGTATATCAGTGCATGTACTATGTGTACTGCCAGGATTGTCAGACAGATAATCATGACAGCTGCCTTAATTAGCATTATATGCAAATTAGCATTATAAACAAATTAGCAAATTAGAATTATATTAATTAGCATTAAATGATCCGTCATACTCTTGATGTTATGTTATATTTCATTTGAAATGCAAAGGATCAATAAAGCAAAAATTACAACCAAAAAATTATATGCTATGCAAATAAAACACAAATACATGATGCAAACCAATGCGATTTCAAAAACTTGATTACACATTGCTTTTATAATGCAATTGGGTTTGAACCTATACGTTTGTGTGTCAATAGAGAGGGGTGGGATGTTCTTTCCCCTTTCCTTCACTCAGAATTCCTTGATTAAACTGTTGATTAAACTTTTCGCCGTTGCTTGTTCTGTCGGTAATCTACTATAGGCAAAATCATCCTCTCTCCTATAATAATGCATGTTTCAACACCGGCTCTGACCTCAATTCCCCTGTTGCATGACAATTGTGGTGTTTTTTTACAGTCCAAGCCCACTACCATTCCTTCCTGTAAACTCTTTTCACTGTGCTTCCCTATCACTTAAAAAGGTCAAAGTGGTATTTTGAACTTGGTACCCCGGGTTGTATTATTTATGGTACCATGCAATACACGCTATATAACACGCACTATATATTATGCGAATGTGCAACTACCGAATCGTGTAAATTCGAGCATGGACTGAAAGATCAAAGTCTGTGTTTATTGGTGTTCCACTCGTGCATATAGGCCCTATATATATGTGTGTGTGTGTACTTGTACGTTTTTACTCCACGAAGTGCATATTCCCCCTCCTCCTCACCGCCTTCTCTTCCCTCTCCTCCTTCTAATTCTTTTCTCCTTCTTCTCCGTTCCTCCTTCTATTTCTTTTGTTTCTTTACAAATAATATTCATAAGAAAATATCCTGAAATCATGCAACCATAAGGTTATTTATCGCTGATAGTCTTGTAAAAAAATCATTACTAAAGTTATATTGTGAGAAAACACATAACGAACGAACCATCACCGCTGCCGACAGCCAGCACGCGAAGGACGTCATCGCTTGGAAACTTCGCAGTCAGTTGGCAGACGACATGGTCCTCAAATATTATCCTAGCCCAGTCCTTGTACATGTTCACTTTGAGCCCTGAGAATTCAGCATAGGCCTGATAAGCCTCGAGATAGTCATCAAGATCGTCCACCAACTTCGGCAGGTTGTTGAAACACGAATCGGGGACTTCGCTCCGTGCCATCTTTTGTTGTTTGTTTGCCGGAGCTTTCAAAAGAAAATGGCACAAATGAGAATTGACAGGCAGCGGCGCGGCGTCGCAAGAAATTGGTGTCGGCAGCAGGCGCGTAGCCAGGGGGGCGATGGGGGCGGTCGCCCCCCCCCCAAAAAACGCCCCCCCCAAAAATCAAAAAAAAAAAAAAAAAAAGCGAGAGCGAGAGCGAAAAAGCGGTGGGAAGTGAGAGAAAAAAAAAAGCCTAAAAAGTTACTACTCCCCTTTATCTTTCTCTCAAATTTGCCAGAACGTCAAAGCTTTCGCGCTGATGGCGCGGGAAGGAAGAAACTCCCCCTTGGTCCCTGTGCCCCCCCCCCCCCCCCCGTTGTCACATATAGTGCAGTATTGCACCCAAATAATTGAAAAGCAGTCTGACCGTCGAAAGGTGCTAAGAGCCGTTATCTTTCTCTCGAATTTGCTCAAATTTCAAAGCTTTCGCGCTTCGTTCTCAACCGCACCCCCTAAAATGAAATCCTGGCTACGCGGCTGGTCGGCAGATGCGCCACCTCTGTTGGCTAAAAAAGAGGAGGGTAAAAAGGGAGGGGGAAGGGGAAAGAGGAAAGGAAAAGATTTCTCATTCTCCTGACGACGGCCAGAGCATTCTGACCGGAACGTGGAGTTATTCCAACTCACATGGTTGTACCGCAAACCTTTTTTCTGAATTACAACTTCACCATGCAAACCTTCAAATCCTATATTATTGAGCTCTACGGGGAGCATGTTCACCAGAAGATTAGAAGATTTGAGCGAATTTCTATTCAGCGTTCTCGAAATTCTGCTGATTTATTCGCTCTTCTCATTCTCCTGACGACGGCCAGAGCATTCTGACCGGAACGTGGAGTTATTCCAACTCACATGGTTGTACCGCAAACCTTTTTTCTGAATTACAACTTCACCATGCAAACCTTCAAATCCTATATTATTGAGCTCTACGGGGAGCATGTTCACCAGAAGATTAGAAGATTTGAGCGAATTTCTATTCAGCGTTCTCGAAATTCTGCTGATTTATTCGCTCTTCTCATTCTCCTGACGACGGCCAGAGCATTCTGACCGGAACGTGGAGTTATTCCAACTCACATGGTTGTACCGCAAACCTTTTTTCTGAATTACAACTTCACCATGCAAACCTTCAAATCCTATATTATTGAGCTCTACGGGGAGCATGTTCACCAGAAGATTAGAAGATTTGAGCGAATTTCTATTCAGCGTTCTCGAAATTCTGCTGATTTATTCGCTCTTCTCATTCTCCTGACGACGGCCAGAGCATTCTGACCGGAACGTGGAGTTATTCCAACTCACATGGTTGTACCGCAAACCTTTTTTCTGAATTACAACTTCACCATGCAAACCTTCAAATCCTATATTATTGAGCTCTACGGGGAGCATGTTCACCAGAAGATTAGAAGATTTGAGCGAATTTCTATTCAGCGTTCTCGAAATTCTGCTGATTTATTCGCTCTTCTCATTCTCCTGACGACGGCCAGAGCATTCTGACCGGAACGTGGAGTTATTCCAACTCACATGGTTGTACCGCAAACCTTTTTTCTGAATTACAACTTCACCATGCAAACCTTCAAATCCTATATTATTGAGCTCTACGGGGAGCATGTTCACCAGAAGATTAGAAGATTTGAGCGAATTTCTATTCAGCGTTCTCGAAATTCTGCTGATTTATTCGCTCTTCTCATTCTCCTGACGACGGCCAGAGCATTCTGACCGGAACGTGGAGTTATTCCAACTCACATGGTTGTACCGCAAACCTTTTTTCTGAATTACAACTTCACCATGCAAACCTTCAAATCCTATATTATTGAGCTCTACGGGGAGCATGTTCACCAGAAGATTAGAAGATTTGAGCGAATTTCTATTCAGCGTTCTCGAAATTCTGCTGATTTATTCGCTCTTCTCATTCTCCTGACGACGGCCAGAGCATTCTGACCGGAACGTGGAGTTATTCCAACTCACACGGTTGTACCGCAAACCTTTTTTCTGAATTACAACTTCACCATGCAAACCTTCAAATCCTATATTATTGAGCTCTACGGGGAGCATGTTCACCAGAAGATTAGAAGATTTGAGCGAATTTCTATTCAGCGTTCTCGAAATTCTGCTGATTTATTCGCTCTTCTCATTCTCCTGACGACGGCCAGAGCATTCTGACCGGAACGTGGAGTTATTCCAACTCACATGGTTGTACCGCAAACCTTTTTTCTGAATTACAACTTCACCATGCAAACCTTCAAATCCTATATTATTGAGCTCTACGGGGAGCATGTTCACCAGAAGATTAGAAGATTTGAGCGAATTTCTATTCAGCGTTCTCGAAATTCTGCTGATTTATTCGCTCTTCTCATTCTCCTGACGACGGCCAGAGCATTCTGACCGGAACGTGGAGTTATTCCAACTCACATGGTTGTACCGCAAACCTTTTTTCTGAATTACAACTTCACCATGCAAACCTTCAAATCCTATATTATTGAGCTCTACGGGGAGCATGTTCACCAGAAGATTAGAAGATTTGAGCGAATTTCTATTCAGCGTTCTCGAAATTCTGCTGATTTATTCGCTCTTCTCATTCTCCTGACGACGGCCAGAGCATTCTGACCGGAACGTGGAGTTATTCCAACTCACATGGTTGTACCGCAAACCTTTTTTCTGAATTACAACTTCACCATGCAAACCTTCAAATCCTATATTATTGAGCTCTACGGGGAGCATGTTCACCAGAAGATTAGAAGATTTGAGCGAATTTCTATTCAGCGTTCTCGAAATTCTGCTGATTTATTCGCTCTTCTCATTCTCCTGACGACGGCCAGAGCATTCTGACCGGAACGTGGAGTTATTCCAACTCACATGGTTGTACCGCAAACCTTTTTTCTGAATTACAACTTCACCATGCAAACCTTCAAATCCTATATTATTGAGCTCTACGGGGAGCATGTTCACCAGAAGATTAGAAGATTTGAGCGAATTTCTATTCAGCGTTCTCGAAATTCTGCTGATTTATTCGCTCTTCTCATTCTCCTGACGACGGCCAGAGCATTCTGACCGGAACGTGGAGTTATTCCAACTCACATGGTTGTACCGCAAACCTTTTTTCTGAATTACAACTTCACCATGCAAACCTTCAAATCCTATATTATTGAGCTCTACGGGGAGCATGTTCACCAGAAGATTAGAAGATTTGAGCGAATTTCTATTCAGCGTTCTCGAAATTCTGCTGATTTATTCGCTCTTCTCATTCTCCTGACGACGGCCAGAGCATTCTGACCGGAACGTGGAGTTATTCCAACTCACACGGTTGTACCGCAAACCTTTTTTCTGAATTACAACTTCACCATGCAAACCTTCAAATCCTATATTATTGAGCTCTACGGGGAGCATGTTCACCAGAAGATTAGAAGATTTGAGCGAATTTCTATTCAGCGTTCTCGAAATTCTGCTGATTTATTCGCTCTTCTCATTCTCCTGACGACGGCCAGAGCATTCTGACCGGAACGTGGAGTTATTCCAACTCACATGGTTGTACCGCAAACCTTTTTTCTGAATTACAACTTCACCATGCAAACCTTCAAATCCTATATTATTGAGCTCTACGGGGAGCATGTTCACCAGAAGATTAGAAGATTTGAGCGAATTTCTATTCAGCGTTCTCGAAATTCTGCTGATTTATTCGCTCTTCTCATTCTCCTGACGACGGCCAGAGCATTCTGACCGGAACGTGGAGTTATTCCAACTCACATGGTTGTACCGCAAACCTTTTTTCTGAATTACAACTTCACCATGCAAACCTTCAAATCCTATATTATTGAGCTCTACGGGGAGCATGTTCACCAGAAGATTAGAAGATTTGAGCGAATTTCTATTCAGCGTTCTCGAAATTCTGCTGATTTATTCGCTCTTCTCATTCTCCTGACGACGGCCAGAGCATTCTGACCGGAACGTGGAGTTATTCCAACTCACATGGTTGTACCGCAAACCTTTTTTCTGAATTACAACTTCACCATGCAAACCTTCAAATCCTATATTATTGAGCTCTACGGGGAGCATGTTCACCAGAAGATTAGAAGATTTGAGCGAATTTCTATTCAGCGTTCTCGAAATTCTGCTGATTTATTCGCTCTTCTCATTCTCCTGACGACGGCCAGAGCATTCTGACCGGAACGTGGAGTTATTCCAACTCACATGGTTGTACCGCAAACCTTTTTTCTGAATTACAACTTCACCATGCAAACCTTCAAATCCTATATTATTGAGCTCTACGGGGAGCATGTTCACCAGAAGATTAGAAGATTTGAGCGAATTTCTATTCAGCGTTCTCGAAATTCTGCTGATTTATTCGCTCTTCTCATTCTCCTGACGACGGCCAGAGCATTCTGACCGGAACGTGGAGTTATTCCAACTCACATGGTTGTACCGCAAACCTTTTTTCTGAATTACAACTTCACCATGCAAACCTTCAAATCCTATATTATTGAGCTCTACGGGGAGCATGTTCACCAGAAGATTAGAAGATTTGAGCGAATTTCTATTCAGCGTTCTCGACTTACTAACAACCTAACCTTTCTCAAGAGATGCAGAGACACCGACATCATTCCCAAGGGACTACGTATACGCAACCCGCCTGGCCGCCGCAAATCAGCCAACATCATCCACCAGGCAAGTATTTCTCTCCTAAAAGACAGCATCTCCATCACCAGGCGCAAGCTCTCGGACTCCGACGCAGATTTTTCTAACGTTCACAATTTTCTCCACAGGTCTCTTAGCGAAACAGATTTTACGAAGGTCACCAGATGGTCCAACAACTCTTCCAACCACGCGTTTGAAGCAGCTAAACGGAAGCAGGTCAACAAATTCAACAAACTTCGAGACACTAATATAAACCTCTCTCCCTCCTCCCCTTCTCTTTCAGGTTCCAAGACTGTCGTCAACATCAGCACTCGGACTCTCACTAATCACGAAATTTCTCTCCTTTCTTTAGGTCTGAACTTTGCCATGGCACCGTCAAAGATTGACTCCGCTGAACTCGTCCAGAGCATTGAACCCTCACTCAGGGCAGTCGGCAAAGCACAGGGTGATGAACTTCGCAGGGAAATTACTAACATTCTTTCCACAGCAAAACCCCCCAAACCTAATCTATCCAAACCGGAGACCACCGCCCTGCGTGCTCTTCGCACTGACCGCTCTATTCACATTCTTTCCGCAGATAAGGGCAACGCCACGGTCGTCATGGACCGCACGGACTACAACCATAAGATCTCTGATATTTTATCCACAGGTTCTTACACCGAAGTCAAGAGAGACCCGACACTCAACATCAAACGACGCGTCACTGACAAACTTCGTTCGCTCAATAAACTTGGCCTGTTCCCTCCACGAGTTTATCGTTTTCTTCTTCCTTCCTCCAGCTCCTGCCCAGTGTTCTTTGGTCTACCAAAAATTCACAAACCAGACATTCCTCTCCGCCCGATTGTGTCCTCACGTGGTTCCCCCACCTACAATCTTGCTAAACATCTCGCACACATCCTTCAACCCCTCACCGGTCAGTCACAACATCATGTCCGCAATTCTCATCACTTCACCACAATCATCAATGACATCAAGCTCAACTCCACAGACATACTAGTTAGTTTTGATGTTGACTCTTTATTTACCAGCATCCCCATTCAGGAAGCGTGCGACATCACCAGAACTAGATTACAACATGACACTGATCTCCAGGACAGAACCCCACTATCTCCCCAACAGATATATGACCTTCTTCTCCTATGTCTTACCTCCACCAGCTTCCAGTGGCGGGATAAGTACTACAACCAATCAGAAGGTGCCCCCATGGGCTCGCCACTCTCCCCAGTTATAGCTAATCTCTTCATGGAACAATTCGAAACTACTATTCTCTCCACAGCACCGTATAAACCCACACTTTGGCTCCGTTACGTTGACGACACGTTTGTCATTTGGCCGCACGGTCCGGAAAAGCTGAACAACTTCCAGGATTTTCTCAACAAACATCACCCCTCCATCAGCTTCTCGTCAGAAGCAGAAAACAATAACTCTCTTCCTTTTCTGGATGTTTTGATCACCCACAAGCCTGACGGTTCACTCTCCCATAGTGTTTACCGTAAACCTACCCACACAGACCGCTATCTAAACTTCCGATCTTTCCACCATCCGTCCGTCAAACGTTCGGTCTCCAGTTCCCTGATCAGGAGAGCTCACAACGTTTGCGACTCTACCAGCCTTGACGACGAGTTAAAACACATCAAAGCAGCCTTAGTCAACAATGGTTTCCCTCCTCAGGAAATACGCACGTCTGTCAACAATCCCCATGCTACCCCACCAACCAGACACATCTCGTCCTGCACTATTCCCTTCACAGGTCATGTCTCTCACCGCATTCAACGAGTCCTGCAGAAGGCCAACATACGGGTTTTCTTCAGTTCTAAACACAAACTTCACAAGTCTCTCTACACACACAAAGACACAGCTTCTCCCGACAGCAAACCAGGAGTGTACCGCATACCATGTTCCTGTGGTCAGGTCTACATCGGAGAGACTGGGAGGGACATCAAATCTCGCATCAAGGAACACCGTGCCCATGGGAGACTTGGTCACTACGACCGATCTGCCATTATCAATCATTCTGTCACTCGTGATCACCAGATTAACTGGGAAGACACCAAACTTGTAGCCCCCGCTTCCAACTGGTATACCAGGAGGGTCCGTGAAGCCATCGAGATTCACAAACATGACACAGTTACACAGGACAAGGGTTTACAGATCAGCGACATTTGGTTTTCACTCTTCCAATAATAACTAGTGTTATAATTTTTTATGTATTTTAACCACAATTGCTTCCCTCAACAGGATTTCATTTTTCTCTCCTCAACTTGTTCATTACCTTTGTTTTGTTGTTTCATTCATAACATTCATTATATTCATCATTAGGATACTCATTCTGATGTCATTATTTCACCCTTTTTTCCCACATGTATGTTTTTAAATTTAATATCTTTCCTCAACAGGATGACTTGTTTCTCTCCACAGATTATCTCCAACAGGATTTCATGTTTCTCTCCTCAATTTGTTCATTATCATTGTTTTTTTTTTTTTTTTTTTTTTTTCTCTCCACAGCCTTTCACAACATTTATTATTAGTATACTTAGTATACTTATTAGTATTCTGTTGTCAATATTTCACCTTTTCCATATGTATGTTTTAACCTTAATTCCTTTCCTCAACAGGATGCCATGTTTCTCTCCACAGATTACCTACGGTCCCAATCCCCCCTTTTGTTTCCAGCTTATCCAGACGGTTAATTGATTTCTTAGTCCTATTGTTCACTTGTTTTCATTGTTTCTTTTCAACGCAGGATTCGTTTGATGTCACTTATCCTTTCAATGCAGGTACCTTGATGTTATTTATCCTTTCAATGTAGGTACTTTGATATTACTGTTACTATTTCTTTCTATGTTATTTGTTTGCATCCATTTTTATTAAGTGAATTGCTGCTTCATATATAAATTCTGCTGATTTATTCGCTCTTCTCATTCTCCTGACGACGGCCAGAGCATTCTGACCGGAACGTGGAGTTATTCCAACTCACATGGTTGTACCGCAAACCTTTTTTCTGAATTACTTGTACATTGTATTTACGTAAAATTAATGATCTTTGTTGTCTATTCAGAATAATATTGTTTTATTTTATACTCTCACTGCGTACCATTTGTTTAATAGACAAAATGATCTCAAAAAAACCCCAACACGTTCTTATAAACTGAAAATAATTATGTAGGCCTATATGCATGCAATATGGATACCTGCAGACATTACAGTCTTGCATTTCTTATTTGGTGGACTTACAGAAATAGGGACATTTTTGTTTTCCCTTTATTAATAATAGATAGTCCTATAAACACATAACCCATGGTGGTCTCAGTTAACCTGATCTCTGACATAAAATGCACGTTTTCCCCTATGGTTTTCCGCCATTGAAAAAACCCAAACTCTTCTTTCTGCGATCACTCAACTCACTGATGTAGCTACATGTGTGTGTGTGGGGGGGGGGGGGGGGGAGGGGGCGGGGAAAGATAGGGGATGTGAAAAGGAACGTGAAAATAAGATGATAGGACCCCTCACACACCCTATCGTTGGTCTTATTACTTCACATTCCATCTATCAATTAAGACCGCCGGTGCCCCCCTCAGTGGTGAGACCACAGAGCAAATTTCTTAGATTTCGCTTTAGACTTGTGTTTTTCATTACAGATCGAGCATACGATCTTTAACACTGGGAGTAAAATGCCTAAAAATTTGTTTACAAATTGAAACAAGATAGTTTGGTTTATTTTACCTGACTGCTAAGAAAGCATGTAGGCCTATATGCTTGTAAAATAATAGGCAACTGGGGGTCGTGGCCCAGGGTCAATGCCTTACCAAAGGGCACTAGCGCATCCACTTTGTCTCGAACTGAGCCATTGCTAATATAATAAACATTCTAAAATAAACATTTCTAGAGTTTGACTGATTAAGATTGTAGACAGGTACCTTCTATACAAATACAATATCATTTTCCTCTCTGGCTAAGAATTCTGTATTTGTCCCATCTTTTCATAATGTGTCATCAATGTTACGTAACCAACAACTGGTGTTTACCCACACTCTAACACGTCATAACCATTCATCACTGGCTTTATGTTGTAATTGAGAGCACAATCCTTCAAAATGAAAGGAAATGTTAAATATTTCTTTTCCTACTTACTTTCATACAATAAACCTAATATAAAATCTCCATCACAACTGCATACACTGTCATTTCTTTCTAATGGTAAATATAGGGGGAACGTTGTGGGTATTGTTAGATATTCTATGTATCTATGTAAAAATTATCTCAAAACATTCTCAAGATTGATAACGAAAATCTGCTGATATTATTTTGTCAACAAAGCAAAAGCAATTCTTTACCAGATTATTAAAGGAAAATCTTAAAATTACTCGAAAGAATCTCTTTCAAAGTCGCATCGAAAAAGAAAAATGTATTTCCCAATTCCTTCTCCTTCTTTCTACCCCCCTCTCTGGTTCACTGCTTAATGTATTCTGTTTATGAGTCTCAGGCGCGTAGCCAGGGGAGGGGGAGCGGTGGGGGCGGTCGCCCCCCCCCCCCACCAAGAAAAACCCCAAACACGCCAACTAAAAAAAAGGCGATAGCGAAAAAGCGGGGGAAGTGAGAGAAAAAGGCTTTAAAAGGCTTTACGATCAGCCTTTATCCTTCTCTCAAAATTTCGCACTCTTTGGGTGCTCACAACCACCCCCCTCCCCCTCTTAAACCAAATCCTGGCTACGCGGTTGATGAGTCTTGACAAAACTGAAAGAATTTGAAATATTAACATTAAAAAAACTATACTAAACCATGATATAATATGTCACTGCAAATCATCCACGCTCATTGGTTTATGGCCAAAATGTCGTTTTGTTGTTGCACGACGTTTCGAAAGATGTCGTGGCAGTATACAGTATAAATCGCAAAAGTACTATAATATTGGCATTATTGCTGAACTTGGAAGATATCCTCTGATCATTGAGGTTTTAACTAACACTCTTAAATACTGGATACTAATGCGTTATATTGATCAAGATATTGTACTTTATGAAATTTATAGTGAAAACAAACGACTATATGCTGGGTTCTTAATTATTTTGTCAGGCAGGCCAGAAATATTCCTGAAATTACGTCGCGGGCCACTAGCACTGAGTATTACAATACACACAAATTGGACTGACGTCTCTTACCCAAATACATAGGTACATGTATATTAACTTTTTAACGTTTTTCATTCAGCGAGCGAGCGAAGCTAGCGAAAAAAAATGACACTCTAGAACCGTGAAAATTTAATTTTGTCATCAAATTGTGATGGTTTATATAAGATATAGATTAACAGAGAGACTATTTCACTTCCCGAAAATGAAGTGGTGGGTACCCGAAGGCCGGGTAATTTTGATATTCTCGGGGGAGGGGGCTGCAGCCCCCATCCCCAAATCTAAGGACGGTGGGACAATTTTAGAATATTCCTCCCGTTTTATATCACAAACAATTATTATCCTTATTTTTTTTCTTCGTTTGATATTTTTTTTTAAACTGGCGTGGTAGGACAGGCCCAGGGAACGGATAATTACGATATGCTATTTGCGAGCGAGCGAAGCGAGCAAGCAAAACTTTTATTAACCTTAGTAAGTTAGGATGATGTATTATGTATCCACATATTAAATTTAAAATCGTCTCGCGGGCCGCAAGTGGAGTTATATGAAATCAAGACGCAAAACGATTTCGTCTCCCACTGTGAGGGTAAGCTACAAGCAATGGCGGAGATGTGTTATGCAATTTTATTCATTGGGGGGAGGGGGGGGGGGGGAGGAACCATGATAAAAAACAATGGAGGGTAACAAATTGCGGACATATCGATTATGCAAAACTTCTGCCAAAATGAAAAATATCTAAAAAGATGAATGCGACTGCGTCTCCTATATGCCTCCGCCTAAATTCAGTCGATTACTCAAACTGCTTTTGAAATTACGTACATGTTAATTGACCTCTCTGACATTTGACCTTACACCCTATAACCCCAGTCTTTATCTCCTCCTAGTCATGAATACAAATTAGTTGAGATATGGTGATAACAAAGCTTAAAAAAACCCCAACAAAACATTAATTCATCTGTTTAGGGTGTTAACTCCTCGTTAAAGTACATGTATATATGTACGTTCGTTTACATGTATATCAGATAAAAGTATAATTAAAATGAATATATGAATAATCATTACATCACAGTCGATGCTTATCTCAGTGAATTTTAAACGAACATGCCAGTTTATGTCAAATGACCTTTATCTGCTCACGCTTAAATCCTAATTACGAAATTGCTTATACTCGCGATCATCCAATTTATACCCTTAATGTCGCAGACAGAATTTATTTAGTACTCTAAATAGCGATTGAAGCTGAAAAATACCCCCTATTTAAGGAAAACGTCGACGACGCCTGGCGGAAAACAGACCCTTTTCGATGCTTTTTGTTCATACCTCATGTGGTTCTTGAGTTATCGCGAGTACGGGAGAGCGGGACGGACGGACAGACGGACGGACTACCCGAAAACATAAAGCCTGCGGCAACACCTTCGGTGGGCGGAAGCATACAGATTCTTACTGATAGACACATATGACAAAGTATCTGTAAACTTCGCATAAGCTCACAATTAACCTATCAATTGAAAAAGGAAGATATCATCGCCCTCTCAAAATACCAGCGAATATATACGTTTTGTGAAGAATGTAGTATGCAGACGGTAGGAGATGAATTCCATTATGCCATGCAATGTGAGAAGTTTTTTGATAATCTTAAAGCACTCAATGATAACTTTGAAGACAACCAATTTGGAGAGATTCATATTTATAATGTCACTCAAAGAAGAGGCTCTCATAAAAGAACTTGCCATTTTTATGCGATAAACTATAATTGATCAACCTGGTACCTTCAAATTTGTATTAAGCATGTATATATATATATATATTCCACTGGATTGAATATTAAGGAGACACACGACAATGCGGTTCATTCCGTCATAATAGGGACTGGTGTATTAGGGAGACACCATGGACAAAGAGGAAGACAAACAAAGTGTCTCCCAAACGAAGATCTAGTGATATATATATATATATATAAATGTGAAAGAAATGAGAGAATAATGGTTGCGTAGCTTAAATCAAAGTTCCCCAGAGCTGTCCTTCCCTTTTTGAATTTTTTGCAAAGGCTGAAAAAATGTCTCCGCCGGGAATCGAACCCGGGTCGTTGGCTTAGAACGCCAATGCCTTAACCACTAGACCACGGAGACGGGTTAGTGGTTTCGGCGACACCAGATTCAATTGACCGACAGATTGACAAATCTTCAACCTTATTAATTAAAGGAGAATTAACCTCAAACAATAAAGACGATAGTGTTCAAAGGTGTTATTTATTCCTACTTGTTAGACTATAATTATGGCTTCGCGTCAAAATATACGAGATCGATACGAATCAAGATTTTCTGAGCAAAATTTATCATCTGCTAGCAATATGTATCGTCTGCTAGCAATACATGGGGGCTGCCATTTTTTTATGTGTACAAGAAGATTTTCTTAATCCAAATGCCCAATTGCCTTTTTCAAAATTAAAAACCCATTTGAGATTAAAAATATAGAATAGATATGTCAATTTATTTTTAAACTGAAGATTTCCTTATATATTTCTGTTGAAAATCGATATTCGCTTAATATAAATCTATTTTCTAGATACTGTGACGCAATGGACGGAGCAAATTAATTCAAATTTTATGGATGCTTCTTCCCTGAGCATCTATAGCGGCAAACTATGCATTCACCTGCTTTCGGATAATGGGACTTGAAAAGTCAGAATGCATGCTGCATATATTATGTTCTGCTCTGTTTGGCAAACCCAAGAAAATAGATTTTTGTTAAGCAAAACCAGACAATTTAAAAGTATCATTATAAAGATTTAATTTTTATAAATCATGTAAACACCCACTTTATATTTTTCGTCACATATGGGATTTTAGGTAATGAAGAAAATCAATTTAGGTCTTGGATTCAAAATATCTTCCTGACCGGAACATTTCTCAATGGTTCATGTACAAATCCAAATCAGCAAGAAAATGGCAGCCCCCATGTAAATGAGTAGGAGACGATACCGGGTGTTGGAATATCTTTATTTATACCCTTTTCTAATATCTTATTAGAAAATGATTTAGGCCAATAAGTAGGAATATATTACACCTTTCAATATAAGTAAATGTGTACTCAGGGGTTAATTCTCCTTTAATTCCTTTGTCGGGGGCAGGTGAGTTTTTGAACAACACAAGCCGCTAGTGCCTCAGCTGGATCCATATATATATATATAGTGTATAAATATATGTATATCATTCCTTTAATTTTTTTATCATGACATTACACTACTTGAACATAATCTGATAATTTATATTTCTGGTTGATCAATTATGAGTATTTGTTTTTGTTCTGTTTGTTTTGAATGCTATACTCACGACATATTGTTCTGTTTTTGTCATGTGTTACTATGTTGTAGTAGTAGTAGTAGTATTATTAATTACCTATCTGCGACTTAAGGCGAATCCTAACAATAGGTTTATTCCGTCACAATAGAAATTCGACGTTAAGGCGAAACGAACGTGGGTTAAGGCGCATCCTAACAATAGGATGAGATAAAAGGATTCGCCCTAAGTCGCAGTTGTAGTCGTCGTAGTCGTCGTAGTAGTCGTAGTAGAAGTAGTAGTAGTAGTATTGATGTTATATTCGAAGAAAATATTGGATATATCAATGAATTTCAATTAATAAATACATCATACATATACCTCAAATGGTTCTTGAGATATCGCGATAACGAGAAAGCAGGAAGGGCATATTCGGTGGGCGGAGACATAAAAAGGTATAACATGAGCATAAAAGAAACATAATAACAATAGAAACATAATAAACATAGAAAACATAATAAACATGGGTAGGAACAGAAAAATATATGGAAGTGAATGCAACACAGAGAATTAATGAAATGATACACATTTATTAAAAATTTGATTAATTAGTTATTGTTTTTTAATTGAATTGAATGTATATAAATTTATCAAGACAGATGCAAACAACGTGAGGCATAACATATACAATTTCAGAGGATTATAATAAAAGTTTAATGTCGATATTCGTTCAAGGTTCCACGGGCAATCAGCCCCTATTCTGCTAATTCAGTTTAGACCCGATATGAGCACTAAAGTCATGTTAAACAAGGGAAAACATAAACCTCGATCTAACTTCCTCAACTTACGACCGAGCTTAAACCCAGCACCGGGTTTTAATTTTAGTAGCATACGGACTTACGTAATTGTATGTCATTATAAGCTCATTAGAAATGAGAGGTTTCAAAATTTCACTCTTAAACTAGCATGATACAAAATAATACATGTACATGTATAAGACAAAATATAACAACAATAATGAAGAATATAAACAAATTTTCATATTTCAAAGCTACAAATTCAGTACTGAATAAATTTCAAAATGTTTATCTACACTGTCATGATTTTTGTGGTTTTTTAATGTTGAATACATGTACTGCATACATCATCTCATGAATATTTTCAGAATTACATTTACATTAAAAAAGAATAACAAAGAACACAGTGTATATATGTTGAATACATGTACTGCATACGTCATCTTATGAATATTTTCAGAATACATTTACATTAAAAAAGAATAACAAAGAACAAATCCACAATCATTCCTTGTTTCCCATACCAAATCACTCCATGGAAAAGCCATATTTTTCTAGTACCAATGTGCGTGCCATGAGTAATATAAATGCACAAGACATAAATGAAAAATAAGTCTCATACATGTGATATAAGTTAGAAAAAAACCCACACACAACATATTTTTAGTATTCAATGAATAGAGAAGTAGTTCTATATCTAACATTATCACTGGAAAGCCAGTAGGTGGCTCTTCATATCTTTAGTTCACCAAATTATCAAGTCTCATTAGCCTAATGTATTGTTTACCTAGATATTCACGACCTGTATAAAATCTATTTATCTGATTTTTCTGCTCCCAATTGGAACAACCTGAGTGTGAGGGATCAATATCCCTTTTAATGAACTGGTCGATGTAATTGACTTTTTACCTGAAATCTATTTATCTGATTTTAATTTTCTGCTCCCAACTGGAACAACTTGAGTGTGAGGGATTAATATCCCTTTCATGATCCGATAGATGTAATTGACGTTTTACAGGTAATCTATTTATCTGATTTTTCTGCTCCCAATTGGAACAAACCGAGTGTCAGGGATTAATATCCCGATAATGTACTGATCAATGTAATTGGCTTTTCACAGATGTGTAACAATCATTTACGTCGTGGACCGAAATTCAATGCCACCATCCTCGGTTTGTAGGCGAAGACACAGAGTAGACCGAGCTGCTGACGGCACCACTAGACATCTCCCATATAGCTTGGGCTATGCAAGATATCTTGGCCTCTACACTTATTTTAAAAATATGTTATACAGCAAGAGGGCCTACGATTAGACCATGAGCAAAGTTAGGAGTCAAGCACCAGCTGCAAAAGATATGATCATATAGAATAGAATCTAATTGACAGCATGCACAAGGAGAGTGCCAACTTGCAGAACAGGAGATGATACAAAAGTACATTTTGTAGCTAAACTTATAGTTTTCAGCTTTTCCTAGTTTTCAGCTGAGATAAAATACTTAAGCAACTTCGGTATTCATTTGAATCTTTTTGCTAAGTATTTTACCCAAATTCCAAGAAAAATCACAAGTAGACTTGTGCCAATTAATTTGAAAGCTTTGGATTGGCAGGCATGTGGCTTTTATACATACGCCAATCATTATAAGCTGCACACAAGCAAATTATATAAGCATGCATCCAATGCGACAAATTTATTGCGCATTTTTTTTACAAGGTATGTAACATCACAATGGAATGGATATCAGTAAGTATTTTGCCTTAAAGTTGACTTACTACAGTAAAGTGCTTGAATTTGATCTGAATACGAGTTAAGCCAATTTATTTAGCCAAGCTAAATGGTAAGTAAAATTCTTACTTAATTTGTGTTTTGAATTGAATGCTGCCCGTGTATTCTTGAAAGCCTATGGTTGCAATAAATGAAAGTGTGATATAAACTTTAGGCCATGTTTAAACCTTGTCTAAGCGTTTAGATTTAGTCCTCCAGTTTATGAAGTTCCTAGTGTCAAGGAGTTCTGTTTGTACAAACTACCATAATTCTGCAATTAATGAAAATACAAAAACAAGTTGCTTAAAAATTACTTTCTCCTTTTCCTTTCAGGACGAAATCAATATTTATTTATTCACTGGTACATGTATATACATGATTACACTACATGGTAATTAATATGTAACTGAGGAACTTATTAATATGGGGAATATTTTGAACACCTTCTGCGCACTTTACAATCCATCCAAGACCCTGTTTTGACAAAAAGCATTATATATGAAAACACACATTGAAAATTCTCCGAATTGAGATTCAAAATAACAAAAAGACTAATTGAATGGAAAATGGGATATCATTACTATCGTATGCCTTGGGCTAAGAGAAAAGGCCAAACTGGTTTTAAGTTGGGGAGGTATCAGACCAGTCACAGGACAGTCTCTAATTTGAGGCTGATTGGAACTTTTCTCTGCCAAGAAGGCTTAAAGGAAACCAATCATCAAAGAAATATTTTGCTCTGTATGTCTTTCTTTGAACAAAGTTGGAATCTCTCAAGTGCTTGAAGATACCCTCCCTGAGATTGTCAGGTGCCATCTTGCAGAACTACTTGGAGTGGGTCAGACAGTTCAGAAGATGGTTGTCTATGTGTGAGCTCTTGTCAAATCACTTGGTCACAGACATAGGCACCCAGTGTCTGAAGACCCGGACCTCGCCATCTTTCTCTATAGAGCACTCTGAATCTCTCAGGTACTTGAGGATTCCCTCCCTGAGACTGTCAGGTGCCTTCTTGCGGAACTCCTTGGAGTGGGTCAGGAAGTCCAAGAGGTGGTTGCCATCCTGGGAACCCTCATCAAAGATGGATGTTCCTTGAATGTAGCGGGTGACCTGCTCTCCGGAGTAGGGCATGTTCTGGGAGTCTAGGGCCTCTCCTACCTGCTCATCGGTCAACAGGAGGGGCCTCATATCAGTCACGATCTCATTCATCTTTCTGTGGACTTTGATGATTGTGGAATGCCCTGAAAATAAAAAGAGAAAGAGAAAGAGAGAGAGTTGGGGGGGGGGGGGGTAGAGAGACAGAATTAATAACATGGTAGATGTAGAGTGAACATTAAGTAAAGAGTTGTAAAACTTTGATTTAGTGTTCAATGAAAATTATGCTAAGTGGAGGGCCTTTTATTCTGTGACCTATTTAAAATTTAACCCTTTCGTTGCAGAGGACAGTGTAAACCCCTGAAATTTAAACAACTTATCTAATATTTTGGAGAGAGAGAAAGATAGCTAGAGCTTCTCCTTGAATTTCAAAAGTTGTAATAGAATTGTCAATCTGGAATCAAGGAACACTTTGTATCAAGATCAACAATAAAGAAGAGAAAGCATTTGATTAGATATTTTTTCTTGACAACATCATATTTGTGATGCATGCTTGTAAACTTAGCAAATGCGAAAGAATTGTGAAATATCTTTCTTCTTACTTGACAATGTGATAATAAAGAGGAGACCTCCATCTTCAAGCATATCATGTAGCCTCTTCAGGGTCTGCTTCAAGTCCGATGCATAGTAGAGGACATGTACAGCGTGTATAAAGTGGAACTTCGGTGGCTGACCACTGCCCTCACTGTTGAAGATGCTGTCCAAGTACTGATCCGAGGTTTCTGTTCTCCATTCAAAGGATGCTCCCTTCAGGCTATCTCCTTTCTCCTTGACCAAGTTCTTGAAAAGGTCGTTCTGAGCCTCGGAGGGTTCCACAATGGTTTCGTTGATCTGAGGGAATGTCGGAAGGAGCTGTTCAAGCATGGCACAGTCAATGTTTCCTAAGAGGAAGAGGATAAGAAAAGATAGTAATACAAAATCAAAAAGTAGCACTGATCAGAGATATACTTTGCGCACTTCCTTGCTCTCCTGAAGGCTCGTTCACAGATGTAGCAGTAAGCTGTCGGACAGTATTCACATGATCACAGATAGATCACTGACAGGATTTTTGACAGTAATGCAGTTACAACCCAAAGATATTAGAAGATCCATCCCTGGGAGGGAAGGAAATGGTCCTCCTGAAGCAACCTACATGTACAAGCTCTCCGATTTCTGCTGGTTGGCAATGTTCTAAGTAATCCCAGATGGGTTTGGGGTTGGGGGTTTGGGGTTGGGGGTAGGGGGTGGGGGGGGGGGTGCCTACATGGGTTATAGGAGCTATACAGTAGGTCTGAGGGCAAAATGACCGTAGCTGTGCTTCCTTGCATTTTGAGCGTTGCAGAAGGCCCTTACCTGCTCCGCTGCCAATCCCTAGAACTTTGAGAGGATCTGCAGATTGGCATTTCTTAGCAAGTTTCTGAACCACTGCTTCCTTGAATGCAGTATCCACCCAGTCCTGGATGGCACCCGTCTTGGCTGAACAACGAGTGAAGGTCTGGTAGGACTCCGAGTAGTAGTCCAGATCATCCAGAATATATGTTACTTCAGCCATCTTGTTTTATGACACAGCTGCATAATGGGGGAAAAGATTGACAAAAGGATATCAAAATGGACACTCGTCTTTTAACACAATAAGGTCTAAAATAATTTTCATATGAAGAAAACAAGATTACAGGTAAAATGGGAACAAATAATATACAAGTGATATTGAAAAGTGAAAACATCAAATAAAAATTTCACAATGACTTGATAAAGAAACAAATAATCAGGTTCGTAATAAGAAGGAAATGAAACTTGAAAGCCAAAGCATGGGCCCCAAAAGGCCCAGATTTCAAAATTTGAACATGGGGCTATTTTGCATACAGATGCTACAAATCAAAATCCGGATTCTCTACTAAAAAATAAAATATTGTGGAGGCCCTGCAATGGTTTTTAAACATTTTGCCAACTGAAGAAAGTTTGAATTTCATAAAATTAGAAATTTTGTGCAACAATCAAGGAAAGTCCCAATCTTAATGGATAACACCTGAACACCGTATGAATCAGCTTTAGAATAAATTGGATAATAAATGTTTTCCTTCAATATAATACTGTAAAAGATCTAGACATATATCTTACACAGTGAATGTTTAGATTAATTGACTTCATCTTTAATAATAAACTTGTACACCTAGATGTTCAAATGTCATATTTCATAAAACATCAAGCCTGCAGAGCTAGGCCTATGTCATGTGTATGAGCATGATTAGTGGCTTTATTTACAATTAATACTTAAATGTACAAATCTGAAGATAAGCTTACTTCATATATAAAGTCTTTTTTTTTTTTTGCAGGAGTTTCTGCATTTATTGTCAAATCAAATAACAAATTTACAATTATAGTATACAACATAATTGTTCAAATTCAAAAATGTGACAGTTAAGTAATGACAACAGAATAAAGACATAATTATAAATCGAAATGAACAAGTAGAAATAACAGAAATGCAGGGGCCAGCTATCTTAAGCAAAATGCTTGAATGAATAGCAGCCAGTGGAAAGGGCTACATGGAAACCATAATTAATATACATGTCTATATCATAAAAGCGATGTCACTAACTGGAAAAACAAATATTTACTACAAAAAAAGGGGAAGGAAAGGGATTGAAGTGAAGTGTGTGCAAGTGGGTGCACGTGCAGGTGAGAAGTTTACGAATAAGTGGATAGCAAATACTTCTTTAACAAAGCTTTAAAAGAAAAAAGAGATACGGCGTGTTTAATATCATGAGGTAAATTGTTCCAAACATCTGGACCATGATGTCTTATCGTTTTTTGAGCTATTATTAATTTTGGATTTGTTAAATGAAGATCAGATGAATGTCGTGTCGGGTAGGAATGGACATCTCTGTTGTAGATAAAAAGATTATGAAAGGATATTGGTGTAGCGTTAGTGGAATATTTATACATAAATATAGCAGTTTGGTAGGTATGAATATCGTTAATTTTCAATGTTTTGAACTTATGAAATATAGGATCGGTGTGGGCTAAATAATGAGAATGAGAACAGATACGCAGTGCTTTCTTTTGAAGACGCAACATAGTGTCTATATTCATTTTGTTACTATTTCCCCATACTATGTTACACTGAAATTGCACGATTTCCGTACAGTGAAGACTCTGATAAGTGATAGTCTGGATGCAAATTAATAAGAGTAGTCCAGTTCTATTCTAACAGTAACGGTTAAATATCCACACAGGTAGAATAGATTACATGGTCGTGATGTATTTAGAAAAGGGAGGGGGTGGAATTCATATTGAATTGATCCCCCCCCCCCCCGGATGTGGCATACCCCAAATATCCGGGCCTGATTAGGGTTAAGGGGTACATTTTATATTGTTATACATGTACACCATTTACGTCGTTTACATTGTCATACGCCATTTACGCCAATTAGGGGTATATTTACATAACCATACGCTATTTATGCCTAGTTTACATTTGCCCCGGGCGCCGTACGATAATTGGTCTAAGATTTTCCGTGCGATTTTGGGGGCATCGTAGGTGGCTACGGGCTACGTGTTTGTGTTTACATTATCTATGGGCATCGTGCCATTTCTTGTATTGGCCCTCGAGGGCAGGCCGAGGCAAATCCGTACAAAGGCTGCTCGGAGATTGTACGGAAATCGTGCAATTTCAGTGCAGTTGCCGTGCAGTCTCTGCAACCTCCACACGGAAATCGTACGGAGCCCATCTGAAAAATGTTTGGCCCGTCTCAAGGTGGCTGCACGGCCATGGTATGGGAGCTGTGGGGTTTCCGTGCGAATGTTCAATGAGTGTACACTCTCTCTACGATTTTTTGTTGACTCATGTTCACCGAAAAATTGTGCGTTTGCTGCACGATCAGCGCGAAGCCTCCGTGCGATGCCCGTGCAGGGATTGTGCAATGCCACCTATGATATGTCTACGGGCTAGGGGCTTACGATTTTTTCAAATTTGTATAACTTCCTGCGAAACAAAATCGTAGAGGCCGCGGAGCCCGTGAATCCGTACGAAAATCTCACGGCCTCCTCCTGCCTCCGCACGGAGGCCGCACGGAAAAGGGGATATGGGCAGGATACGGGCTCCATAGACCAATCGCAGGCCAAATGTAAACTAGGCATTTATATAAGGTGATGTGTGAAAGCAGAAAAATAAGAAAAACAGGATGGTGAAAGTTTGAAAGAAATCGGACAAGGACTAAGATATTTATGGATGTTTGAAAAATGAGATCACTACATCTAGATGCGAATCTCAAATCGGCAATTTGGTGAGTCAATTGTGATATTTTTGTGGACAACTCTCCCATCTGTCATACACAAAAATATCATTAATTTGCGGCTTTTACCCTCGGGGCAGTATATATTGGAGATAGCATATTGTTATACTTATATAGGTCCTCACTCATGAACGAACAGATCCTACTGAGTAATGCATTTTGAAAAAAAGTGACATTTTAGTCATTTTGTGTGTGAGACCGAATGGGGGAGTTGTCCACAGCTACATCACAGTGACATTACCTATTCAGTCAATCTAAAATTCCCATTAAATATGCATAGTGATTACAACTTTCAAAAATTCATAATTTTCTTATTGCTTGTCTGATTTCGTTCAATTAACTTTCACCAATAATGCTTCTCTGATTTTTCCTCTTTCTTTCAAATAACTTGCTATTAAATAAGGTTGATTTCCCTTTAAGTTTAAATCTGTCCGCAAATTTGGGTGTCACACCCCCTTCAAAATGTAACTTCTACATCACTCATAGGTACATTCCTATACTTCGTGTGTATAATGTAGGCAGTCATACACCTCATCTTTTTAAAACACCACTGCACAAAAGTCACCAATATTCACTCAAAATCGGCATTTAATTTTCAAAAACCGACCCCAAAATATCCAAGAAATACAATAAATTCAACTCACCAATGTTGGAAAAGATATTTACAAAAATGAAATCCGCAATTTACTGTTGATTCTCGCGAAACGAGCTATCGGAGTCATTGTGTACATTTCCTGGTCGCCGCGGGCGCTGACATCTCCCCAAAAGAGTTTTGTCCTCAAAAATTCGGTCCCTATGGCGTACACGGAAAAGTCCCGATTTTCTGTGTGCGCAATTGTAAAGATCGATGTGCGCTTGCGATCCCGAGTTTCTTCGTGAACAAAAATTTTATTGGCCGATTTTAGTCTAAGACATCGGCAGTATAAAACAAATCGGCGGGGATTTCTCCGGTTTTGGACAAGATTTTGACTTTGGATTTTGCTGAAAATATCAAGTTCTTCCTAACGGCCATTTGAGGTAGGAGTGAGATTTTTAACTTAAGGCCTGAATTTGAAAGCAAGTATTTAAAATATTTATCTTATTCCCCCCCCCCCATACCTTTACACGCGACAGAAAATACCAATTATTTTTGCATATTGTAGCTATGTTACACCAATTTTTTTTTTTTATCAAATATGGGCAAACCATACATCATATTAAAGGTCTTGGCGAGACAAATCCAGTGGTGAAGAGATAATTGAAATTGGATGTTTCGTTACTGAGTTATGGCTTGTTGAATGTAGCACTCAACCGTATGTCTTCTGCGGCAATTTATGGAGAACTGCTTCTCCTTACTCTATTACCCCCCTATGCAGGTTTTCCGAACAAAAAAAATGGTTTTATACACCAAAATGAAGCTGTTTCTATAAGGCATGTAGAGACAAAAAAATATTACTATAGCAAGTTCCCAATAGAAGCTGTATCACTTACAATTCAAGTTACCGGAAGGAAAAGTGAGCTCCAAATCTGATCAAGATTAGGATTTTCAATGAAACATACAAATGTGAATTTTTATAATCCATGAATTCTTTTTCCTTTGATTATTCCGCACTTAATCTCATACAGTCAACCTTCCCGAAGTCAAATCAGTTGGGACTCAAGAAAAAAGCTTCGACTTAAAAAGGGTTAAAAACAATAGAATCTAAAGAGAAGATCGACTTTTAAAAGACCTTTGACTTAGACAATTATTTGAATTATGTGAGTTTGACTTGGGCAAGGTTAACTGTACTTGATTTTAACTTATTCCATTGTTTTTCATCCAGTTTTTTTTTTTCATTCAGTTACCGAGGAAGACTCCAAAAAGTCGAGTGGTAATAATTTGAAAATAAAATAAAAGTTATCACAGGTAGGGGGGAAAGCAAGACAAGAAAAAAAAAAAAAAAAAAAAAAAAAAAATATTATTTTCCATTAATCAAGAGATTTTCGTCTCATCAAATTAGCAACATTAGATTTCAGAACTATTAAATTGGATACTTAAGAACCTTGTTAATAACTCAAATATTATATTGATAACAAGAACATATTCATAGGCTTTAAACCAGTGGCAGTGAAGGATCCAGGGGGGGGGGGGGGGGGGTTCTGTCATAGAATTGGGCCAAAAATACATTGAATTTTGGCCCTCCATTTTTCAAATCCTGGATCCACTGCTGGATAATATCATAATGGCCTGAAAATATTGTAAAATTACATTTCCAATTCAAATCATAATATTAATAATTGATTATAATTAACTTTAATTTTATTATAGTTTATACATCAATTAGGCATATGCCAATGTTCTGATTAGGGCCTAACATTAATATTATTAATAATATTAATAATGAATAATAATAATAAATAATAATAATAATAATTAACCTCTCTAAATTAAATAGACTAATGAATAATTTATAATTCATGACATAAGTTTTGCAACAAACATACATGCATGCATGCATACATGCATTTGTAAACATTTGTAGTACTTCGAAGGCGAAACCCAACATCTTCTTCATCATAATATACTAGTAATTAAACTCAAGACAAGATTGAATTGAATTGAATTTGAATTCATTGCCGAATTAGAACTTGGACTTTGTCTAGAATTTAAAGATCTGAAACAATAACTAGACTCTATTCTAATCTAGACTAGAGTAATTCTAAATATAATTATAAATATATATAATATTGCATTCAGGAAAAATACTGTTAAGGTGACACATTTTAAATTGGAAGGAAAAAAAATGTTTTGCAAGTACTGAGCAAAGAAAACTTATTTTTGAAAAGATCATTGTGGAAATCAATTGCAAAAACGGCAGGGTAATGAAGTAAACGGTACAACACGTACATCGTATAGGCTTGCACGTACAGTATAGGTACGGTGGCCTTGAAATATAGGAACCTGCGAACCTCCCGAAAATGCCCGAGAGATCTCCTGACACCGACTAGTTTACCCCAGTTGCGACAAAATGCGACAGGTTTTTACTGTAAATGCAAGTGGTTTCTAGGTTAAAAACATCCCCAAAAATCAAATAAAGACCGGTTTTTTAAAAACCCCTGAGATCTTATCATAGAAAACAGGGTCCAAAGTCACAAAATCGATGCATTTTTTTCCAAACTTGCCAAAATACACGATTTCTAGGGGAAAACGAACTGGTCGTCAAGTTTTGACTGGTCATTTCGCATGTATAACATGTGTATATGAAATGACGAAAATATCTCTTCAAAATGACGTCATATAACGAGGCTAGAGAGAAAAACCAACCCGGAAGCAGAAATAATTTGGGGTCACTTTATTCAAGATGGCGACTCGCATGAGACACTTTGTGTAATGTGGAGCTCCGCGATAATGTCATCAAATGCAAGTTTCCCGATCATTTTGATGAGCCAAATTAAACTTTTTGTTTTTAGTAATATATAGTGCATTTTATTGATATTTAAAAAAAAATTTAATGCTAAAAATATAGCCACAGTGCTTCGATGAAAATTGACATTTTAACACGTCGGCAGAATAGGAAATGTGTTAAGTGCGACCCCGTTGACATCGCTACCTATTGTATCCGTAGTGGTCAATATGACCACTATTCGTGGTGTGGGTGTCACACCCCCTTCAAAATGTTCTAGTTCTACTAAACTTCTAGTTCTACTACTACACTTCTACATCACATGTTTCTAGCCATGCTCATGATGCTAGCGTCAGTTAGCGACGTCCCTGGCGCATGGTGCTGCTGCATACCCCCCCCCCCCCCGACCCAACATTACAATTTTACATTTACAAATATCGATCAACCACTCACTCACATACATTGCAGAGCCAACTAAAACTCAGAAATTACGAGACGACAAACCAACACAAACTTACATATGTGGGCCTCACGGTCACTGTCTTTTTGTCTAACGTTTTATATTCACACCCGAATAACGGTATACTGTATACCGGTACCAAAGAGTTTAAATACGAAGAGTGCTCAGTGCCGAAATAAAGCACTCGTATATATTGTGGTACATGTCGATCGGCCCAGAGGGAAAGGTTATAGTCTTAATCAAGATGTTTTCATTTTTTTATTTTCCTTATTTTTTTCTTCCTTTTTCTGGACAGCGCTTTTGCCTTTTGGTAAAGCCGTAACTAAAGGGCATAATCTCCCTTCAAATACAAACTTCTGTCCCAAAACAGATAGGAATCAACTCTAACTGCACCAGGGAGGAGAGGGAGAGGGTTGAGAGGGGGCCTCGGACTAGATGTTTGTATTTTTGTTAAAGTTATTTGCTAAAAGTTCTATTAATATTTATGTGATGATGGGGGGGGGGGGGGGGGGGGTCCAAACATGTTCCATGATATTAAGCTCTATATGAGCAAACACTGCAATATCTGACGGGAATGTCGAGAAAAGTTATTTAAAAATAATGTGCTATCTTTATTTTTCTATTAAAATCCGAATATTTCATTTGATATGATTTATGGAAATTATAGGGATTATAGACCTGCAATGTAATTTTATTAGCCTTATTCTTTTAAAATTCAAGACAGAAAAGGCTTTAATAAAATGAGCTTGCGTGCGAGCAATTCCTTATATAAATATAAAGATTACATTAAGAGTGGCGTATCCAAGATTGTATATCCAGGAATGTACGTGCCCCTATGTGAAAGCCAAAACCAAATTTGACATATCTTACTTACACATCGAATGAAAGGAAATGTGTACCCCCCCCCCCCCCCCGCACAGAAAGAATCTGAAAACTGTTATAATTTTTTCCTTGCTTGTCCTAAAATTCAAAATAGAATGCATCTGATGATTTTTTTGTTCGTCAGGCGTGAGCCTCCCCCCTCTCCCTGCATTCCTGGATACTCGCCACCAATATAACCAACTTACAGTAAGTTATTTGTAATATTCTGCTGTAGAAATGTGAGACGACAGGCGAAGAAAACAGTATAGGGGCTTGCTCCGAAGCCATCACCAACGCAATAGGGCCTTTACCGATTGTACGAAAAGGGGGATGGCCTCCGTGTTTTGAATTGAATTAACTAGTAACCAACAATATAGCAGCTGATGATATAATTTATTTATTACCAGTCCTATTCTCTCTTTGTAGGAATATCCCATTACTTTTGCCCCAGCTCTCCTCTTCTCTCTCTCCTCCCCCCTCTCATTTTTCTCATATAATATACTCTCTTTTCTCTCTTACAACCGATCTGTAAAAAAGGACTCCAATAGAATTGAGGAAAAAATAATGATCTCTTATTTGTTTTATTAGTGTTTTTATTAGAAAAGCCACAGAAATCACAACAATTACAAGGGATTTACATGATTAAAAACAAAATCACTGAGCAAAAAAATAAAAAATAAAAAAAATCCCCCAACAAAAACAAACAGTAAAAATAAAGCAATTGGAACAAAATTAAAAAAATAAAATAAAAAATGAAAAATGATCTCTTATTGCTCCCCCCCCCCCAATCTTTCAATTTAATGAGATCGACAACCAACACTATGCAATCATATTCTTCACATCCATGACAGAATAGAAGGGGCGGATCAAGAAGGGGCGGATCAAGAGGGGGAGTTGGCATATACGGGCTCTTGCCTAAATTGTGCAAAAACCCGGATCGAGCACCAAATTTAGTTTTAGACGCTAACAATGTCGTTCTATTAACCCTCCGAGAAAAACTTGTAAAAAGGCCCACCCCGCAAGACTGACGTGACAGTCCGGGCATGGATCAGTGGCGGATTTAGGAGGCTTTTAAATAAAATTGTATCCCCCTTTTAGAACTGATAACTTTTTTTTGCTTGTCAGAGAATTATGGAGGAAAACTGGACTCATAAATCTGATACCCTACACCCCTCCACTGAGCAACTTTTGGAGGGCTGGCGAAAAATCCCCCAACTGACTTTTGGAGAGCTGACGAGAAGAAAAAATACAATTCTCCTTTGACAGCCCTGCATTTATTTTGTGCCACCCCTGACCCCACCCTTTTACTACATCCCGCATTCGCCCTTGTCATAGAATGTCAGTGTCAGACTCATATCCATAACAGGGTTCAGAACCCCCCCCCCCCCCCCCCCACACACACACACATACACGCTACATTGTCGGTCTCTCGGGGCTGTCGGTGCCAAAGACAAGCAAACAATGAACAGCAAGCAAAAAACCTTGATGAGCCAAGTTTTGGCAAACTGACATATCATCGGCAACGCCACCACCTCGATCGGGATCGCAGAGGGGTAGACCAAGCCTAGATAGTGCTAGACACCTGTCATGTCCATGCACCTATTCCGCTCAGCTATTCCATGCTGCTTGCATGAACATCAGCCATTAGGCTAGGCGTAATGCGGTGATAGAACATTGATTATACGAATTTATGAATTTAACACATTGAATTTTGCCTCTGGTACATTAGAAATATAATAGTGAACTGGAATTTAGTTAGAGTTTCTTCTAACCGGCTAGGCTGGGTTTGCTTTCGGGCGGACGTACGTCTGCTACATGGTCGTCTGCTAGTGCACGATCTCATTGGATGTCGTCGACTCACGTGATCGGTACACGCCCATATTAGGTCATCGATAACAAATATTGGAATGTACGTGTAGTATGGCAAATTATTTTTTTTGGTCGAAAGCATGCATATTCCCGGGGATTTGTGCGGGGTTTATTGGACTCATCGAGCCTCAATTATACCCTTCCATAGCTTTAAATTTCATGTAAATCACATTTTTCATAATTTCAAATAAATACTAGAGGAATTAAAATCATTTCAAAACCCCTGATTTCATGTGTTAACCAATGGGAGGTGGAAGGCCAAAAGCATGCATATTCCCGGGGATTTATGGGGGGTTTATTGGACTCATCGAGCCTCAATTATACCCTTTCAGAGCTTTAAATTTCATGTAAATCACATTTTTCATAATTTCAAATAAATACTAGGGGAATTAAAATCATTTCAAAACCCCTGTTTTCATGTGTTAACCTATGGGAGCTGGAAGGCCAAAAGCATGCATATTCCGGGGATTTATGGGGGGTTCACTGGACTCATAAAGCCTTCATTATACCTTATCAGAGCTTTAAATTTCATGTAAATCACATCTTTTACATTTTCAAAGAAAAACAAAGGGAATTATAATCACCCTAAAATTCCTTGTTTTAGCGTGTTAACCTATGGCAGGCGAGACGTTTTTGGACAAAAGCATGCATATTCCCGGGGATTTATGGGGGGTTTACTGGACTCATCAAGCCTTAATTATACCTTGAAGTTCTCAGAGCTTTAAATTTCATTTAAATCACGTTTTTTATATTTTCAAATAAAAATTATGGGAATTATAATCATCCTAAAATTCCTTAATTGTTTTCGCGTGTAAACCTATGGCAGGAGAGACTTTTTTGGGGTAAAAAGCATGCATATTCCGGGGATTTATGCGGGGTCTATTCAACTAGTTGAGTCTTAATTATACATTTTCAGAGCCTTAAATTTTATTCAAGGCACATTTTTCAAAATTTTGATTTAATTCTGCGGGAATTATAATCATTCAAAAATTCCCGTTTTTGCGTGTTAACCTATCGGAGATGGAAGGCCACAAGCATGCATATTCCCGGGGATTTATACGGGGTCCCTTGCACCTTTTGAGCCTTCATTAAGCCTTTTCAGAGTCTCAAATTACATGTAAGCCACATTTGCACTAAATTCAAGGTAATACTATAGAGGAACTATAATCATTTTAAAAATCCATGTTTTCAAGTGTTAACCCTATGGCAGATGACTCTGTCAAAAAGCAGGCATGATCCAAGGGATTAATAGAGGCATTTATTGACAAAAAGGGTTTAAGACATTTTTTTTAACTATCCATCCTTTTTCTCGTGCAAAAATCAGACTTGAAAAAGATAGAGTAAGATATGAAATATCAAGAAAAAGTGAGACATCTTTTCACGTGTTATACCTATGGAGAACGTATTTTTCCGAGTCTGTTTTTTTAAAGTAGCTATTCAAAGAAAATCACAAATATGGCAATTAATGTATCACTAGAAACTGGGAAGCTTACAGATGGCAATCGTATAAGTTTTATGTCTTAAGCTCTTCTCAGCATCTGGAATATCCGAGGATTCGCCAGAAATATAGCGATGTTTTGATGTCGTCACACTCGGGACGACGTCCTATAATGAATGAACGTAATTGCAATGCAATTATTTATCAAATTATAAAGTGTTTGGTGTATTTAAACATGACCTTATTTCACACCATTATAAAGGGAAAGTGAAACTGATTCTGATAGCTAAAACCGTTTGATTGTAAATACAAAGGAGAAGGGTCAATGATCAATGAAATAAACCCCACTTTCAAATTGAAAAGCCCTCCGAATAATAGCAGGATGGTATTCGTTCCCTCTTGAAACGCCGAACATGCCCCGGTGCAAGCAGCTGAAAATACAATGGCGTCTTATTTTGTTTACAAGTGACTGATTTCTTTATTTTTTTAACGCTGCATTTTTCATCAAAATAATACCATACACTAAGTTGAGAGTGAGGCAACAGACTAACATTAAGACTGACGCTAGTGAAGGAAGAGAAATAAGTGAAGAGGAGATGACAAAATAGGCTCTGAAAAATGTGTAAGATGTTATGGGACATCGTCTGCTTAGACAGGACTGGTCCATGGTGTGTCGTCACATATCTCAGCAGCGTTCGAGGAGCTCTTCAGCTGCTATATCGGGGGCTGTATTTTACCGTTTTATAACTGATAATAATCATTACTTCAAATGTTTCCAGGCGTTGAATTTGGATAAACCTTCTTTAATTTATGCCATCTATGCAATAATAAGTATTAAGCCAATATTTAAAATCATTAAAGTTCTACTTTAACACAGCAAAGTATGCCTGCAAAATGTACTACGGAAGTAGGTCAGAGTAATCTGTCTTGATACTATTTAAAGTCTTTGACCGGTACTAAGCTAGTAACGGTGTATCAGCAAACCCTTGGCTTGGCGAGCATAGTAATGCACGAATGAGCCAAAGAGGGCGGCGCTCAACGCCGTCGCTCGCGGCCTGACCATGGTCCTGACTCGAAGCCGCGGCGCGCCGTCTAGCTAATCTCATGTCTCTGGCGATGTCGTATAGATAGAGATACATATTATATTACTAAATTTTTTTATTAGTATCTCTATGTATAGATATCGCTTTCTCTTTCTCTCTCCCCCTTCTCTCTCTCTCTATTCCAGAGAGAGAAATGGTTCTTCAAATAACAACATGGAATATTTAAAGCGAAAAAAGAAAAATTATCCGTTAATTGTATGTGACAAAACTACCCTTTTCTGGTGGCGTGGTGGTCTGGTGGACAGGTGGTGGTGACGATGGTAGTGGTGGACAGGTGGTGGTGATGGTGGTGGTGGTGGTGACGATGGTAGTGGTGGACAGGTGGTGGTGATGGTGGTGGTGGCGGGGAGGGGTTCAACGGTGAGGGGATATCCCAAAGTGTTCTCTCTGTACTAGTGTAACACATGACTGTACCAGGGTTTCAAAATTACTCCCCAAAAGCGGCAGGAAAACGGGCACTCAGTATATATATAGTGTGCGGTGCGTATGTGCCCCGCAAAAGACCCCCATTTTTACACTCACATTTGAGAAAAAGAAGAGAGAAAACCATTCCAATGCACCGCTTTTTTTCGTTCTGCCGTGATCCGGCCGTTCTGGCCCCGGCCCGTTTCGACGAATATTATTTTTGGTGAAAAGTTGAAAACGAGTTTCATTCCAGGTGCGTAATCCTCCGAGTTTTCCCCATTGCTTCCAATCTGGTTCCAATCCACCCCAGGGAATAGACCAGTTCACAAATATATTCAAATTTTATGCATACTTTTAAAACAAAGGTTGTTCTTGACAACCTGAAAGCTTGTCAGAGGCTAATTGTCAGACATAGCAACAAGCAATGTATGCTAACTGGATTCTAAGTATTGTAGTTCATTCATTAATAAGTCAGGTAAATGGAATACCTCGTTGATAACACTAGGTCCCCTGGAAAGAAACATCCATAAATTTGAATAACTCTGTGAACGGGTCTATTCAGTTTTCATTCATGCTGAGCGCATGCATGCGAATTAACCCCTCCCCCTTATATGAATACACAAAAACACAGCGTATTTAGCTTATGGGAGCTTGTGGGAACCAGTTCTGTAGCATCTCCAAAGACCCCCTTTTCCCAAAATGTTAGTAATAATAATAATAATAATATTCCGTTCTTGTATAGCGCATATCACATTATGATATAACGTCTCTATGTGCTTCAAAAGGACTTGATATTATTACCCTGGCTTTAGCTCTGGCAACCGTAGTGCTCAGTGCATTCAAGGAATAAATCCTACCAGGTACCCACTTACTACACTACACCTGGGTCGAGTGTGCCAAATGTAGATTAATGTCAAAGGACGTTGGTGCTGCGGCTGTGATTCGAACCCCGTACCTTGTGGTTCATACTCCGGAGACTTATACACTAGACCACAACACCTCTATCCATGATACGCTATTTCTGAAGCCCCCTTTTTTCGTCCTGCCAGTGGCACATACCTACCGCTTTTGGGGTCGAGTGCCCCCCCCCCCCCCCCGGCTGCTAATATATAACATGAAATCAAGGAAAATGTAGTTTGTGAATCACCCGTTTTTGCCATTTCAAGGAGGCTACATTGTAAACCTACATGTATTTACGGCATTAGTGCAGAGCCTGAAACATGATTATTTTGATTTCGCGGATGTTTCAGCCACAAGTTCCCTTCTAGTACTGACCTATCGCCGCGAAATGTTGCACGGACCTATCGGATAATCGCGTAAAGAACACAAATCTATCGTAATTGATGATCTTTATTGTTTTCATTTAATATTCATAAAAATATATATTTTGATCGAAAATCAAGTAAAGAAAGGCCTTGGAGATAAAATCTTAATCCAAAACGTTCTTCCTAAACCTTATAAACATGATTATTAAAAAAAAATGAAAATGATTTAAAATCTTACGTAGGCCTATTCTATTGTTTTATGAATATTTCTTTCCGGTGTTCCAAATTTATTGTCTGCTGTTTCAGAGTGTTATCGGAGACGATTTTCAGTTTGAATAGATGATAATTAATTTGGAAAAGTCTTGCGTATACATTGATGATGAATTAGCACGGGGTGTGGTGTGGGATGGGGATAATGCCCAAATTGTATTTTCAAATTCCCAAGTCCCAAAAAACTCGTAAAGAGAAGAGAAGGGGGAAAGAAAATGTGATAAGAAGATGCTATATATATAGGCCTACGACACACCTCCACACCAACTACTGATTGTTCGCATTTCATCCACCGATTAAAACTGATGCCCCATGGCGCCCCTTCAATATTTGGACTAACGCTAGGCCACAGTTAAATGAAAGAACCGATTTTATGATTTCTATATTTCACTGAAATAATCATTGCATGAGCAGGCGTATTCAGCTTATAGAATAGAACGGGCGTACGCCTAACCTTTTTCACTGAAGGGGAAAAAAATTGAAAGAATGAGACACACTATACCTGCAAGGTCTCTTGTCGACAAATGACTTACTGTATTGGGGATCAAGTCCACCCCCACCTCATACCCGTTTGCCAATTTCTGGTGTGAGAGGAGGATGGGGTATCTTCTTTTCACGTTGCCTCTCCGTCTCACTTTTATTCCATCTCTAATCTGTCCTTTTCCCCTTATTTTTCTGGGGGTTTTCGCCACTCGAAGAGGGTCATGTGCCCTAAGTGCCTTATTGTCTCTAAGCCAGTGCTGTTCCTCTTCAATTTATTTTCCATCTGTTCTGTTCACTCAAAACATCGACAAAACAAACAAAGAAGAAGAAGAAAGAGAAGAAAAAGAAAAAGAAGAAGAAGACGAAAAATGAGGATGAAACTTCAGAAAGGCGTACAGCACCAATGTCATTTTTCATTCTATCATCCGCAAAAACTAACGAGTTCTTTGTTTATCATGTTTATCGTCGCATAAAGTGGCGACGCCGAAGGTCCGTGTAAGACGATGTTTGCTGTTCGATTGACTGTGCCTGTCCTCATCAGGACAATGTAAGTTTGAGAAAATTTAATGTATTGGATTGCTGAAACGTGAGACATCCTCCTAAAAATCATTGACCTAGCGGGCATACCATGCTAGAAATAGATACTAATGGTGTAAGGTGGACTGTACAAATATTGGGAGAGATTTGAGAGTATAAACTGTCAAGTTTGTGAATGTTACGCTAGTGTGCCTTTGTGCTATGAGAATGTTAACCTAATTACACAGGGAATCGAAACGCAAGGTCATCACTGGTCATTGAGCGTGGTCATATTGACCTCTTTTAAAAACGATTTTGTTGCATCAGTTAGTTAAACGTTACCAAAAAAACTTTATGGAAAAACAACATATTGTGTAAACTTATCATTATTGTATTAGTTGGTGAAACATCACAAAAACTTGAATAAAAAACAACACATAAATAATGAAAGCAATCCATGCCGTATACGTATAGCTGGGGGGGTGGGGGGGGGGGGGGGGGGGGGGGGACTCGTTTTTCCCAAGGTTCGTTTTTCCCCAAGGTTCATAATTCCGAAACGCAAATTTTCCACAGCGGGGGTTCATAATTTGATGCATTATTCCCACAAAATTCAAATTCATTTATTTATTGATTCAAAATCAAAACATACAGTATTATTCTTCATTTTTCATTTTCATTTTACAAATTAGCATAACAGACATACAAAGAAAAGCTTCGACGTTTTAGAAACTTTTGAGAGAAAGATAACGGCTCGTAGCATCTTTTTTTTTTTTAGGCGGAACGTTAGTTCCACGCCATGATTGCTTTTCAATTATTTGGACACAATACTGCGCGGGGAGGGGCTGGAGGAGGGGGCACGTGCCCCCACAAATTTCCTGTGTCCCAAGGTGCCCACCAATAAAAACCCAGACCCATCAGCAATGTAGTAAGCTGCCCCATTTACTGCCCCATTATGCCTCCAGTGACAAAAAGATGTAAATTACTTCCCGCCCAAGAACTACGATGACGATGTCGCAATATCCACCCCTCCACCTCATGCAGCAAAACGGTCCAAACAACCGCCTCATGTGCCCTCCTACAGAAAGGCGATGCCCCCGCCCCAGCGACCCCCTACTGAACGAATCTTGGCTACGCCGCTGGGTAGTCCCCCCCCCTTCCGGAAGAAGCGCGAAAGCTTTGACTTTCATCAAATTTTGAGAGAAAGAAAACGGCTTGTAGCACCTTTTTAGGCGGAAAGTTTGACGCCCTGACTACTTTCAATTATTTGGACGCAATGTTGCACTGTACGGTGCGTCCCAGAAAAAAAAATCCGCCTGGCTAAGCGCCTGATTACTTCGAAGGTTCGTAATTCCGGAAATGAAATAAAGTTCGTAATTCAAAAATACAATAGAGCCCTGCATAACTTTTCGGAATTACGAACCTTCGGAAATATGAACCCTATTTCATTTTCGGAATTACGAACCGTCGGAATAACGAATCTTCGAGAGATACAAACCTTCAGAATTATGAACCTTCGGAAACGGGAAAGAGAGGGAAAGGGATGTAGAAAGAGGAACCTAAAATAGAAGATAAACGCCCATCCTATACTTCGGTCGCTTGTATCCTCATCTTTAAATTCAAAGTTAATTGGTCTGGTCATCAAAAATAAAAGTACATTTAGCATAAAATGATTCAGTGACTGAAGCGTTGGCTTTATGGAACTTGCATTTTTGAAGAATCACATGCTAAATTTCTAAAACGATTTATTCGTCATCGTCGTCGTCGATGAATTTCTTGTGTCTTGGCAGTTTCACTCAATTGTATCTAACGACCGGAAACATTTTTACTGTTCACAGATTTTGCTTTTTATTCCTGTTGCTAAAAGTCAAAATAACGAAGTGGAATTCCAAAAGGGAAAATGTGAGGGTGTCTAAAAGAGAAAAAAGTGATGCGACTTTCCAGAATAAAGATTTCATGGATATCAATATTTCCATTCAATATAGAACATATTGTCTAATCTTAATCCCTATTGTGATAAATTTGTTTTCGGAATAAGATTTTCCCTAGTTGATCATCATGGGGTCGTTCATAAATTTAGCTCGCTATACTAGCTGCTAATTACCTAAAGACAGAATTGTTTGAATGGACATGATGAGAGAGGGGAGATAAATCTTTTTTTTCGGTGTGGTTTGCATCAACAAAATTAGCGCGATAAAGGAGCCAAACAAATTGGTCGTTGTTGTCTAAACATGTAATTAGTGGAGATAATTAAGCGACAGGGATGATAGCTGGATAATGACACTTAATGGGGATACATCTTAAAACGAGTTCAAACGAGGATTAGAAGTTGAATCTGGATGCGACAAGTTTAAAACCTGTCTTCAAAATTGTCTATAATGATAATATAATGATAATAATAATAATAATTATAATAATAATAATAATAATAATAATAATAATAATGATGATGATGATGATGATGATGATGATGATGATGATAATAATAATTATTATTATATAACCGCGACTTAAGGCGAAACCTTTTATCTCATCCTATTGTTAGGATTCGCCCTAACCCACGTTCGTTTCGCCTTAACGTCGAATTTCTATTGTGACGGAATAAACCTATTGTTAGGTTTCGCCTTAAGTCGCAGATAGGTAAATAATAATAATAATAATAATAATAATAATAATAATAATAATAATAATAATAATAATAATAATAATAATAATAATAAGAATAAGAATAAGAATAATAATATATGTACATGTTCACAGTATTGTCCAAAATGATCTGTCTGTTTTTTGGTTTAAATATTTTAATGAAATAATAATCTTGTCTTTCATTTACCTTTCTATTATTCTCTTCATGATCACGAGCAGCATCACGCAAATAGTCAAAGGCACGTTTCTATGATGTTATTTTTATGGATTTTCTCTCTCGTCATATTCACCATCTTAAACCACCGTCATCTTTGATTAAAAAAACCCTTCGCTGATACTGATAGAGATTTATTATCCAACAGGCTCTGTTTGACGGAGGAAGGGTAGCACCGGCCTTAATAAATCGAGAGAACAAGGCCATTGAGTATAAGGAGAGGGTGTGTGAGGGGTCTAATCTAATCTTCTTCTTTTGCGTTGCCCCCTCCCATTCATTCTCACTCCTTATCGTTTTTCACTTTCCCCTAGGCTAAGTTTCGCCCTTTGATTGGGGGCACCACGAGCCTCAAGTAGCTTCCTTGACTTGGACAAAATGTTAAGTGTATTAAAAACATTGCAACTCAGATCTAGCGGGGTAACTCCGCTAGTCATAATGACCGCTATTCATAAGGATCACTTATTCATAAGGACCGCTATCCATAACGCATGACTAAATGAATGTCGGTTTTGTATGAATAGCGGTCCTTTTTAAGGGGGTATCTCATTGGCCTGGAGACAAGGTGGCGATCTGGTGGCGACTCGAGTCTCCGCTGGATGCGGAGACGTCCCCGCGACGTCTCCTAGAGACTAGCCGGGTCTCCGGGGAGTCGCGGGAAATTCAAACATGTTCGATTTTTTTGGAGACTTTTTCCAGTCGCCAGCAGGTCTCGGAGACGTCTCAGCGACGTCTCCATCAGTTGCGGCGTCGTCGCGGAGACTAATTTTGTCTGCGACTTGAGAGACGTCTCTGTCATGTCTCCGCGACGTCTCCGCAACGTCTCCGAGACCTGTTGGAGACCAAGGAGACTGAGAAGACGTTGTGGCGATGTTGCGGTAACGATGCGGCGCGTCGCGGAGACGTCTCCGGGACCTGCTGGAGACTAGAAAAAGTCTCCAAAAGAAAATTAAAATTTCCCGCGACTCCCCGGAGACCCGGCTAGTCTCCAGGAGATGTCGCAAAGACGTCGCGGAGACGTCTTCGCAACCAGCGGAGACTCGAGTCGCCACCAGGTCGCCACCTAGTCTCCAGACCAATTAGATACCCCTTAAGTTTTTGAGTTTTTTGGTCTCCCCACTGATCAGTCGCGGTAGTCGCGGCGGCGTCTCCGCCAAGGAGATATGCCCTTAATGAATAGCAGTTTTTCTATGAATAGCGGTCCTTATGAATAGCGGCATCCACGGTTCCGGCATGGACATGATGGACGATCCTTCTTCTAGGAGGAGGTCGAAAGACTGATAAAAGATGACAGAGTGAGGGCCGAACGTAAGAAACATAATTAATAATCGACATCTAAATACAATTTATAAAATGCGATGCACACATTATGTAAACAGGGGGCCTGTAACATAAAGAGATACAATCAATCTTACGATCAATTGTAACTCTTCAGTACATGGTTTGCCATAGACTTACGATTGATATCAATCGTAAGATTATACAGGCCCCTGATCTGATAAATCCCTTTTTCTTAGGGGTAGGGCACGGGAACAGATTAAAATAATCGGATGTATCTCAGACGTGTTTATGACAACTGGGGAAACAGAAACAATTAGCCAGCAATCAGCAAATATAATTTGCGATTACAAATATCACTGATTCCCAGCGTCCGGTGTATACATCATCGTGCACTTAATGCTGTTTGCTAAAATTGTCGAAAATCTCTCAGCTTCGTATTTTTTGACATTCAATATGGGAAGAGATAAATAAGCAAGATGTAAATAGAGGGGCAGAAAAGGGACAGAGAGAGAGAGAGAGAAAGAGAGTTAGCAAGGAGAAGAAATTAGGAAATGTAGTGTTACTTTTGAAAAAAAGCAACAAAACTTTGACTAGAGAATAACTGACTACAGATAATTATGATCTTATATTAACAAGAAGATTGAACCTAAAACTCACAAGTAATCAGCTTAAACTAAATTAGATGAAGCACATTTGAGCTATGAAGAAACTACCATTTCAAAAATTGTTTTTGCACTAAGGACACACCCCCAATGTTTGGCCAATTTACACCCTTTGGTTTTGCTCAGTTGGGATTTGCTCCAAATATCGATCCATGGCGTTTTTTTGAGGAAAATGACCCTACTTTTAGGGTCAGAACATGTTATGTCACTTTTATTATAGTTTGTAATGCATAACATATATGACATAATCACTTCCTCTTGACAGAGTTTGGTCCATGGGCTAAATAGGGGTCCCCGACTGGGGGACCTTTTAAAGGGAAAATGGGGGGGGGGGGGGGGGGTGCTAAAGCCGACGGCATGAGTAGACGTGACAACCAGGGACCGGCGTTTATACAAGCTCTGCTTCTTTGATCATGTTGATAGTCGCTGTTTTCAGTCTCATTTTCATATAATTACTTGAATGTATTCTTCTTTGTTATTATTTTCTTTTATACAACTCAAATGTTAATGCTCTTTATTTTGCTTTCAATGGTTGAAAATGTTTCTGCACTTAGTTTCGTTGTCAATTATTTTTACACTGTTTACTGCACAATTATTACTTTAAAAATGAAAATGAAATGAAGTCAAATCGAGATCTAAAAAGCAAAACAAAACAAAAACTATATTGGATGACAATTTGGGGAATGCTCTTGGTTTAGTAGAGGTTAAAGTAAAGCTGTACATACGAAGGATCGTAGAACATCTTCTCCCTTTTTTTTGGGGGGGGGGGGGGCGGGGGGTATCTCACCAAATTTGATGACAAGTGAAAACCTAACATGCAGAAAACAAAAGACAAAATAAAACATAAACATAAACAACCCACCCCAAATCTCCCTCCAAATGACGAAAAATTCACGCAGCGTTATCGGGCAGCCTTGGAAATAGAAACATCAAAATCTCTTCAGGAATGTTACTTTTAAGAGGAGATTTGATAGAATGTGTCTCTGACGTCATACGATTGGATGATTAATTAATATAATTGGGTGTTGCAAGAAAGTTGCAATCAAATTGCAAATTGTAAAGCAAATTAGAACAACCATTCTGAATGGTTCAGGGTCTGCCCGTGAGATGCGAGTTGGTCTAGTGGTAAGTTCTCTCGTCTTCTTGTTTATACAACTACTCCTGTTAGAATCCGAGTAGGGCCCTTTCTGATGGTCCCCAGACCTCAATAATTATCAATAATTAGCGGGGGGGGGGGGGTAGGGGTGAGTATTCGCTTTCATAACATTCGATTTTTCTAAGATTCGTGATTCCGAAAATAAATAGATTCTATATAATATTCGGAATTATAGACCCGTTTCATTTAATAAACCTTCGGATCAACTAACCATCGGAATTACAAATCTTCTAAAAACGACCAATAATTAGAATCAAATCATAGTGTAAAAATAAAAGTACACCACCCATGACACCACACATGCACATTGATCTTATAGTTACCCTAGTAAAGGAATAAAGAATGAAAGATTGCAAGTTATGGGAATATTATATAGAGAGAAAGGATACCTCATCCTTTGAGTAGAAATTTTGTTCATCTATTATTATCTACATTATCTATTGTTATAAATACACCTGACCAGCAGCACAGGCTGAAAGGGACAGTTTAAAAGAAGTAACAGTATATGCACAAAGCCTTTTTACTTTAACAATACAAATAATATCAGAAAGGTAATACATTATGTTGCAATGTACATGTATAAACAAAATAATGTGCTTTATAAGAGGAAAGAAGTGGAGAGATAAAGGTAACTAGGAAGATAACTGAGGTGGAGAGAAGGGAGGGAAGGAGAGAATGAGAGAGGGAGAGAGAGAGAGAGAGCGAGAGAGAGAGGAGGAGAAGGGGAAAGAGACAGATAGAGAGAGAGAGAGAGAGATCGGGAAAGAAAAGTATAGAGAGAAAGAGAGAGAGAGAGAGATAGAAAGAAAGAGAGAGAGAGAGAGAGAGAGAGAGGGAGAGAGCGAGCGAGCAGTAGTCATTATACCGCTTATCATTCGGAAGTCAACCCAGGGGTCTCTCTGATGTATTATTTACTTGTTGTTGAGTCTTAGACCCCCGATCTTAACCCAGCTTAATTAGTAAGAACATCAGAAAAAAACACATTCCCTTTTTCTTGAAAATTCATCTAGACAAAAAAATGACAAGAGGAAGTGAAAGAACACTGGCATTTGTAACTGATGACAAATAAAAAACGATTAAAAAAAAAAAGAAAACAAAATAATGAAAGAAAAAAAACCCACAAAGGGATGAGTAATTCTTTCAATCCCAAACACATCGCGGTGAGCGCCGATATATTTTTTTCTAGCCCGCATTATAGATTCGTCTCCGAACACTGTTTTTTGCGGTATAATTGTTCGATTAAACACGAATTTCGTCTTGTCGTTCTTACTTTGCAAAGGTCTGTATGAAAATTACAAATCATCCAAATGAATGACCTGATCATAACCTTTCAATATGCTTTCAGACTGACAATGCCTTTTTCGAACGCAACGTAACACGGGTCGCTCATCCATGGTTTATGATTGTGGGTATAATAATTTTCTCGTACATGTATTTTTAATCAAAGCAAGCTTCAAATTTTCTCGCGTCCATTTGTTCATCAAATAAAGCTCCAGCTCTTGATGTTAGCCGACATTACGTCTGACATAATTAGATGATTGAGATCGTTGTTCGGTATATCAGGCCGATGAAGGAAGACATATTTTATTGGATTTTGCCGCCTAATTGCGACGTTTATGTAGTTCTCGTTAATCTTGTACTTTTTTTCATGAGGTTGGGGTTAAGTTTAAGTTGGCATTTTGAATTTTAAAAATATATGTATGCGGATAATCAACATCAAGGCAAAAGTAGAAGTATAATATAGATAAAGACAGTAATGGATTAAGTGTCACGGAATAACAAGGAGTATAGGGGTCAGAGGCGGAGCCAAGATTATGTAGAAAAGGGGGCACAATTCCCACAGATTTCTAACACCCCCAAAATAGATAAAAGAAAGAAAGAAAGAAACAATTTTCTTGAGTACTTTTAAGGAATGGCAGATTGGGTTTAAAAGGGGAAGTTGTGCCCCTTAAAACCGCCAATAATAAGGGAAATCATCAGTAACAAGGGAAGGGGGGGGGGTGTAATATATGAATTGTGGTCTAGTGGATACGCACAGGAATGTAGATCACAAGGTACGGGATTCGAATCCCAGCCTGACACTAACGTCCTTTGGCAAGATATTCATCTAAATTTGCACTCATGAAGGTGTAAATAGGTACCTGATAATATTATGCTTGAGCGCTAGTATCTTTGGCGGCTCGGCTAGAACCATGCAAATAATAACCATTATTGTAGGGATCGAAAAAACTTTCACTTTATAAATCAGAAAAATTATGAGGTAAGAATTACCCACACAAATTATTATTTTTGTTACGTTTCTTCTGAGAAGTCTGCATGCGCAGATTGACAGCCGTGAAAATTGTGAAGAACAAAGATATTTTGAGATTTTTTAAACTTAACATTCCGTCAGCAAAATGTTACCTTTATTGATTTAATAAAGGGTAATTATGATATAGTTTAGTAATTGTCACATTCGGTGATTTCGGATGCCTCGCAAAAACATGAAAGCTGGATCCAAACGCTTTTAGCAAGGGGGCGGGGGCGGTAAAGGAACATATCTAAAGGTGAACTGCACTCTTGAAATCTGAAATTAATTTCTCAATCCTGCTTGAGGAAAGCAATAAAACCGACTGGATACAAATATATGTAACATACGTCATATAAAGTAATAGACGCATGCTAGACGATAAAAAGGCTATTGCGACGGCGTAAAAATCTAACAGTCGTCTTGTTTATACCCGAAACAAATTCGTCGTAAAAATCGACGGGATACGAATTGTGGCAGCGAACCAACACTCGTAAAACCATGTTATGGGTTCGCACCAACATCAACTTGCACCTGCATTGTTACTGTGCAACCCATATAATCATATGTACGGTCTCTAATCAGAAAGAACTACAAAGGATGCCGCGGGGTCATAAAACTGAAGGAGGTTTGCTCTTTAATTCATATTCTTATCCTTTTCAAGGACAATCCCTTGAGATCTTTTTTCATTTTCTTGTTCTCTTCTGATCGCTTATTTTTCAATTCCCCATCCATTTTCGCTCAATGTTGGGCGATTCATCAAATTTGATAGGGTCCATGATTAGCCTTCCTCTTATACATCATTACATGCTTGTAAAAGTTTTGTTACTTCCGCAGATTATATGAAATTGATTTTTCTGTTGTGACGGGATAGTGAAGTTCTGGGGAGCATTTCATCAAGCGTTTTGTCAGTGATTTTTACTGGCAAATTTGCTCTCAGCCAATCAGATGCAATGATTTCAGTAGCTTATAACAGTTGTCGGTAAAAATCACTGACAAAAGGCTTGATGAAACGCTCCCCTGATGGGATATGAGGCTGCACTTTCAGTACGACCTTACTACCTGACATTGCTTTAAGAAGTGATCACAGCGATTGGGGATGTGTAGGCCTAATTGTAGAAGTGTCGCCCTTCGGAAAACAAAAAGCTTCTGTCCCCGATTCCTTCGATAAGTGAAAATCATAATGGGGCGGGGGGGGGGGGGCAGATGCAGCGATCCCCTTTCCCTATTTAATGGATAAATGAAAGGGGGGCAGTATATGCCGTTACACCCTCAATTTAAGACTTTAGTGACCCATTTGATGATAAGTCGTGCAAAGTTTTTTCCTTCTTATCATTAATCTACATCCCAAAGAGAGACCGAAAAATGTAAGTAACAAGACAAAAGACTATCAGTGCGATCAATTTTTGTTGTCTTAACCAAGAGTTATTTAAATCTCGAATCTTTATCAGCGGTTCTTGACATACAATATTTCATTTCACTCCACATATTACTTTCAATACAGAGACAAAACTTGTTTGACTTATAACAAAGGGTATGACGACCTCTGGGTTCAAATTCAGGGTCACTAATGGTCAATTAGAAATCGATCGCCAGAAACCACTCATGAGTGACCGAGGCCGATCAAAAAGGGCTTCTAACTTTCGCAAACTCCTTTCTTAAATAGGTAATAGGAGGAAGAAAATTGGCCACTGTTTTGTGAAAAGCAAGGGCCAGGATCTTGAGTGTGCGTATGGTAGCCGACATGATACATTTTTGGGTTGGATTTCGTGTTTACCTTGTTGAAGCTAGCAACAAAAACACAGTTATACAAACAGAGAAGTCGGAGGCGGTATAAAGTTGTCTGCCTTATTGGTGCTTTGCTTACAAGACAAATAAAACATCAATTCAAGACCGGGGACAGCTTGTTATCAAATTATTGAGCATGGCTCTTTTTGTGGGTGTAGAGATTCGATTTACGTCATCTAATCGTAAAGTTGTCTTAGGGCTGTGAGTGGCTAGTTGGTGGTTTTATGATATTGTTTTGTCACACGCGGGATGGTGGATGGTTCCTCTCTTTTTCCGGCCCCGGGAACCTCTATACCACTCATTTCATATATTTGATCCTGATACAGGAGGATGTGTGTCACATTGATTCTGAAAGAGAAATGACTTGGTTAGTTTTGATAAAGTTGATCGTTTATTTCACTACATCTTTGGAATCGTGTAATCTGCAACTAGCAAACGAGAACAAAACATTATCTGAACGGGACATGACTGTGATTCTGGTTCTTCTTGAATTCGAGAAAAAAACAATCTTGATTCGTTTTAATATTTGAAATATTTCTGAAGCCGAATTGAACTGAAAATGCAGGAAGACAGTGTTTATCAGTCGGGCAGCTTCCAGTCGGCACCCTCCGTAGTACGCCATCTCAGCCCTGTCTCTCGCCTGGAGTATCCGTCTCAGGTCTGCCAATCGGCGCTTTGGTGGAATGCAGCCGCCGCGGCAACTGCAAATGGAGAGATACCCGCATCCCATCTCGCTTCCAACGGTCTGACTCATAATAGCAACCTCACAGCTCTGAGGTACTTTTCTCATACTCTGCCTCCTTGCGGGTTAACGCATCCGTTCTCTCACCTCGCCTCAACAAACCCATACTTCCCGGCCACTGTCGATGGCCTGAGCTGGCTCAGTCTCGCCGCTCATCACGACTTCTACAAGCTAGTCCGACCTCCGTACTCCTACTCGGCCCTCATCGCGATGGCAATCCAGAGCTCCCCCGATCACAAGATTACTCTAAGCGGCATTTACCGATATGTGGCCGATAACTTTCCCTTTTACAAGCGGAGCAAGGCAGGCTGGCAGAATTCCATTCGTCATAATCTCTCTCTCAACGACTGCTTCATCAAAGTACCTCGCGCCGACAACGACCCGGGAAAGGGCCACTACTGGACACTAGATCCCAACTGCGAGAAGATGTTCGACAACGGAAATTTTCGTCGAAAAAGAAAACGACGCGGAGATTCGCTTGATAGCCCATCATCAACCATGCCTTCGTCACCCATCTCGTCAAACTCTTCAATAATCGTCGAAGATCATGCGACATCGACGACTGCGAGACCTGTGAAGCGAATCATGGTCGACCAACACGACGTAGTCGAACCCAAAGACGATGGCAAGTTCAACATTTACACCACTCGTCAACAACAAAGACATTTTCCGCAAGAGTATTTAATCAGCGGCCCCAACTCCTCTGTTTCCAAGGAGATCCATCTCCGGCATCCTCCCAAAGCGGTTAGTCTTCCAAGATTATCATCAGCAGAGCAGTTTGATCAGAACAAAAGTAAATCTATCCTTAAGTCGAGTTTTAGTGTCAGGAGTCTTCTCGGGCAAGACATCGATGACGAGAAAATACCAGGTAAACACTCCTGATTTTGAAGAAAAAAACCCGATTATATAATTTTTGTAACAGCTTCGTCATGCTGGTAAATTGAAATCGTATAAAGAAACATTTCAAAATTGTGGTAGTAACAGGAGTGTTAATATTTCTTATCAAACATTGTACATGCACTGATGCACAATCATTGAAAATAATAAGAGGGAAAAAGAGTTTTTGATTTGATAAATAAAATGCAATGATTGCAATAATCTAGATTTTTATCAGTGGTGAATGAACTCATGTGACTGTCATTAGGTTAACTTTATCCACGCCAGCTTGTAAATAAGACAGAAATGTTGCTTCAAAATTATGATATTACTACATTTTTTACAATGCGATTGCATTTATGTGTGAATAAAACTCTATCTCCTCTACGTGACCAAATCTTTAAGATCAATTTGTAATCAAATTAGGTAGTAAACCAGAAGTTTATTGTTATTATATAGCATTATTACGAGAGAATAATAATAGTAATAAAAAACAGAGGTAAATATTTGTCAGTCATAATTTTGTATAAAATATAATAAATATGTATGATAAAATCTTAGAGATGGAAAGTACATAATAAAAGAATGATCGATTCTCGATAATCTAAAAGATTCTGGCATAATGTAGCTTCATTAAAAAGAAAATAATGTTTTATTTAATACATCAATCTATATTTGCACATAATGAAAATTTGTGGGGACCGTGAATTTTGGATATAATGGGTCTCAAAATCGTTCTTATATGAAAATCTCAATAGTGTTGTGATTTATCAAGTCGTATCTCGTATTCGTAAAGCTAAATATCTGAGATATTTTTTAAGTAATCATGGTAATATTCGTCGTCAAACATAAAGTTTTTTTTTTAAATGGGCATGAAATGTCAAAACACTGGATGCGACTCAAATATGCAAAATTATTATGCGTTGGTATTATCGAGACAAGGCCCTTGTTTCATAAAACTTATGATCTGCAACAAATGTCACTTTCTATAACTAATTTGCTGACATTCAATCAAATGCAGTTATTCCAGTAGCCCATATCAGTTAATGTAACTTATCATTAATGTAAGTTTTATGAAACAGAATCAAGTTGTATCGTCAGCCTAGATTTTTTTTTTTTTTTTGCTTTTTAAAACATTTTATTTCTCATTTTTTACAGAGAGTAGTTGTAAGAGTTCTTCTCCGACCGGTCGGGGTTTGTACAGTGTTATTAGAGATGCAGGCATCGTTATACTCTGACTGCGTAGTAAATGTAGGTTTATTATAGATATACATAATTATACAGATATGACACGGGACATGATTTGTAAATCACGAAGATTTACCAGACACACTTGCAAATAAGAAGAAAGAAGGAGAACAGACAACATGATACATATTTATTGTGTTTGTGCTTTGCCAATAGTTCACTTATTGAAGTTTACACAATCAATTTATAAATTTTTGGTGATGATGTTTTGTCACAAGTTACGTTTTATCTTAATATAAACCAATTCACTGAATTTATTTGTGTTTGAGTGTTTTTATTATTTGTATGTATTTCATAGCATGATTTTGAATATTATTTTAGCACGATCTGATGTTGTATACGTTGTTTCCCCCTCATATTTCTTTGATTAATATTGCATATAATCTACATATTCTTTTATTTCCGTTGCCCTTTCATTGACGTTTGTGAATTAGGCTTAGTGAGTAGATCAGAGAAGGAGGAGAAGAGAATGAGAAAATGAGGCAATATGCGGAGAATTTGGGAGGTGGGAAGAGACACAGAACAAAATTAAAGTGAGAAGAGAGAGAGAGAGAGAGAGAGAGAGAGAGAGAAACTAATGATGTAATGAAATGAAATGAGAAAAGAGAGATGCAAAACGGAGACATAATGATAGAAAGGAAAACAGAAATGAATTCAGAGAAAAATGAGGCAACGTGTTCATACATGAATCTGAGATGAATCGGAGAGGGAGATCGTTATGGTAAGAATATACTTAGAGAAAATGAGAGGGGAGAAAGGTAGAGAGAGAGAGAGTAACATGAGAAAGATATTTACATGAATAAAGTCGGGAGAAAGGAAGAAAGAAAGAGGGAGGGGGGCAGCGGGAGAGGGAGGGAGGGTGTCTAGAACATCAAAACAAAGTTGTGGATATCCTGTTGAAATTAATCATTGAAAAACTACAAATAAACAAACACACACACATACCCAACATAAACAAAATGTGAACTATTGTTTAGATAACATGAATGATTTAAACAAAATTAGGCTGAATAGACTACACACAATCACTATGAACACGACGGACAAGGAGAGTGGACAAAATAAACAATCCCTCATTTTAACTTTCACAATGGTTCTGGTAGTCAAACGAACATACTTTCACTGCTATAATAATAATAATAATAATAGCGCACAGGTCCACCTTACGGTGCTCATGGCGCTTAGTGAAAAATACATACGGGATTCTCCTAAACATAGTAAATTAAAATATTGCAATAATTACAGCGAAGAGAACAAATACGTTTTCAGTTGTGATTAGAATGTTTCTGTTGACGACAGTTGACGTAATTGTAGAGGGAGTTCAGTGCAGAGTTTCGGACCCATCGCCCCAAGCATGTTTTGTTCTACATGTTCTAGGTGAATGAAGCAACAGTTTGTCTGATGACGAGCGAAGACTTCGTGTGGGATTGAATTTGGAAATAGAGTTGCGCAGGTATGTGGGGTAAAGAAAGTAAACTGAATGAAGTACTAATAACATAATCTTAAAGATAATCCTTTTGTCAACTGGCAGCCAATGAAGAGAACAGAAAATTGGTGATATGGAATCAGATTTTTTAGTGAATGTTAAAAGGCGGGCTGCAGAATTTTGAAGTCGTTTAAGTTTGATGACATCTTTTTTTGGAAGGTTACAGAACAACGCATTTGCAAAATCTAAACGAGAAGAAATTAAAGTAAAACGTAGAACAGGGCCCCGTTTCATAAAACTTGTCATCAATAACAAGTTTCAATAACTGTTATAAGCTACTGAAATCATTGCATCTGATTGGGTGAGAGCAAATTTGTCATAGAAATGAGGCAGTTGTTATTGATAACAAGTTTTATGAAACAGGGCCCAGGGGGTGTTTCATAAAGCTGTTCGTAAGTTATGCACGACTTTACGCACGACTGGTGATCAGTTCTTGTGCTAAATGATTGAGAATCTGATTAGTATAGCAGTGGCGGATCTAGGGGGGGGGGTTAGGGGGTTTAACCCCCCCCCCCCCCCCCCTTGGGCTGCCAAGTAAAAATTTAATCCCCATAGAAAAACGCCATTGCGTTAGTAGATGCCAGGAAAACATCACTTACGGGGGTTCAAAATAGCAAAAAAAATCGGCTCGCCGCTATGCAGCTTGTGGACGACATCGTCGTTGGGTCAACCCCCCCCCCCCCTTGGAAAAAAGCTAGATCCGCCCCTGTATAGCACCCAAGAACATGTTCCAGTCGTTCGTAAAGTCATTTGTAACTTTACGAACAGCTTTATGAAACACCCCCAGGTGTCACATGCATATTCACCTGTTCTACTTATTTTTTACAGAACTGCAGTGAAGGATGTTTCTTTGACTGCCAGAACCATTATTCAAAGATATAGGCAAAGACTTTTAATAGTATCAAGACAGATTACTCTCACCTGTAGTACAGTAGTACATTTTGCAGGCGTAAATTGCTGTATTAAAAAAAGACTCGGAAAAATACGTTCGCAATAGGTATAATACGTGAAAAGATGTCTCAGTTTTTCTTGATATTTCATATCTTACTCTTTTTCAACTCTGATTTTTGCACAAGAAAAGGATGGATAGTTCAAAAAAAATATTCTTGAACCTTTATTGTCAATAAATGCCGCTATGAATCCCCGGGATCATGCCTGCTTTTTGACAGAGTCATCTGCCATAGGGTTAACACGTGAAAACATGGATTTTAAGAATGATTATAGTTCCCCTAGTATTACCTTGAATGTAGTGTAAATGTGGCTTATATGTAATTTGAGACTCTGAAAAAGCTTAATGAAGGTTCAGAATTTGGAAGGGACCCCGCATAAACGCCAGGGAATATGCATGCTTTTGGCTTTCCATCTCCCATAGGTTAACACGCAAAAACAGGCATTTTTGAATGAACATCATTCCCCCAGAATTAAATTAAAATTTTGAAAAATGTGCCTTAAATAAAATTTAAAGCTCTGAAAATGTATAATTAAGACTCAACTAGTCGAATAGACCCCGCATAAATGCCCGGGAATATGATATAGCTTTACACGCGAAAACAAGGAATTTTAGGATGATTACAATTCCCATAATATTTATTTGAAAATAAATATATAAATTTGAGGCTTTGAAAAAGCTTAGTGAAGGCTCAAAAAAATTGAAAAGCCCCCCCCCCCCCCATAAATCCCCAGGAATATACATACTTTTGAAAAAAAAGTCTCGCCTGCCATAGGTTTACATGCGAAAACAAGGAATTTTGGATAATAATTCCCTTTGTCTTTATTTGAAAATGTAAAACATGTGATTTACATGAAATTTAAAGCTCTGAAAAGGTATAATTAAGACTTGATAAATCCAGTAACCCCTGCATAAATCCCGGAATATCCATGCTTTTGGTCTTCCAGCTCCCATAGGTTAACACATGAAAAGAGGGATTTTCAAATGATTTTAAATCCCCTAGTATTTATTTGAAATTATGAAAAATGTAATTTACATGAAATTTAAAGCAAGGGGTGGCAAGATTTTTTTCTTCTTCTCGCCAGCCCTCCAAAAGTCGCTCAGTGGAGATGTGGGGTATCAGATTTTATGTGGTCTAGTTTTCCTCCATAATTCTCTGAGAAATTAAAAAAAAATTAACAGTTCTAAAAGGGGGCACAATAAAAAAAGGGCCCCTAAATCCGCCACTGGTCCATGCCTGGACTGTCACGTCAGTCTTGCGGGATGAGCCTTTTTACAAGTTTTCTCGGAGGGTTAATAGACCGACATTGTTAGCCTCGTGGTCGTGGGCTCCCAAAGTAATGTTGCTCGATCCGGTTTTATTCACATTTTAGGCAAAAATCCCGCGTATACCTGTAGTTTGTAGTTCAAAAAATGTAATGCCTATTCCAGGGGGCGGATCCAGGATTTTGTAGAGGAGGGGGCACAGAGCCGGAAAAGTACACAATTAAGGAGGCATTTTTATTTATTGTGTACTTAAGGCATTGGCGGATCCGGGGGGGGGGGGCACAGCCGGCCCGTGCCCGCCCCCCCCCCCCTTTTGGAAGAGAAGTATGAATTTTTACCATACACGATCCGCCATTTTCTCGATTGTGCCCCCCCCCCCCCTTACAGAGTGAAGACCTTTTTTTTTTTTTTTTTTTTTTGCTTGTCAGGGAATTATGGAGGGAAACTGGACCCCATAACCCCTTACTAAGCGATTTTTGGATTTTTGCAGGTTTGGCGATTTTTTTTTCTCCCTATCTGTCATGAATATGAGGAATGGGATTGCATAGTGTTGGTGGTCAATCTCATTAAATTGAAAGATTGAAGAAAAAAATAAACAATAAGAGATCATTATTTTGTCCTCATTTCTACAAATCGGTTATAAGAGAGATTAAGAGAATAAGAGAGTAATGAGCCTGTGAGAGGGGGAGGGAAGGGAGAGAGAGAGAGAGAGAGAGAGAGAGAGAACTGGGGGCAACAGGAATGGGATATTCGTACTAAGATAGAATAGGACTGGTAATAAATATATTATATCAACAGCTCCTATTGTTAGTTATTAGTTAATTCCATTCAAAATCCGGTGGCCATTTTTTCGTAAAATTGTTAGCCATTAGGCACTATTGAGCAGGTGAGGGCTTCGGAGCAAGCCCCTATAATGTTTTCTTCCCCTGTCGTCTCAAAATATTACAAATAACTTACCGCAAGTTATTTATATTGGTGGCGTATCCAGGCATGCAGGGGGGGGGGGGGGGAGGCTCACGCCTGACGAACAAAAAAAAACATCAGATGCCTTCTATTCTGAATTTTCGGACAAGCAAGGAAAAAAAGTTATCACATTTTTCATGTTCCTTCTGTGCCGGGACGGGAGTGGGGCCACACATTTCCTTTCATTCGATGTGTAACTATAAGATAATGTCAGATTTGGTTTTGGCTGGCACGTAGGGGCACGTGCATTCCTGGATACGCTACCAATAAAAATAAGAGATTATTGGATACGCCACTCTAAATTAATTTGTATATTTATATAAGGAATTACTCGCACGCAATCTCATTTTATTAAAGCCTTTTCTGTCTTGACTATTAGCAGAATAAGGCCAATAAATGTACATTATAGGTCTATAATCCTTACTATAATTTGGCTAATGTGTGTCTGTCTGTTTGTCCGTTTGTTTGAAAGCACCTTTCTCCGTGATTTTCCACTCAATCGAGCTGGGGTTTTTTTTAAACATGGTTAAATTGTTCCCAGATTGTCATGAGGGGGTTGTTTGTGGTATATTAGTCGTATTATTTAAATGTTTTTTACAATTCGTAACTTCCTATGTCAGGCCCCGGGTAAAGCTTCGAAGTTCCCAGTCCTTTCGACCTTTTTCGGGTCAGCGACATTACATAGGCATAAATTTCACCTACGTTACGCTTCCACACCTTGCACCGTCTATTTGAAGCTGCTTATAGGCTATGCTGATGAATAAACCGTCGCGCTACATAGATCATGAAGCTACAAACCAAGCTTCATGCACACACCCGGCCTTCAGTCAGTGTGTTTCCGTCCAGTGCATACATGGCAGATCATGAAGCTACAAATTGTTTTGAAGATTCATGGTTAGATCTAATCTGAACTGCAAGTACATCTAGCACCTGAATTTCAGTCACATCGGACATCGGGAACGGCTCTATTTCGGCTTCGATGTCGAGTGGGGTGTGGGGGATATGGGGGTCTAGTCCAGTTTCCCTCCATAATTATCTGATAAGCAAAAAAAAAGAAAGAAAGAAAGACAAATCAAAAGGTTTTCGTTCTAAAAAAAAGGGGGGGGGGGGTACAATGCATATTTTTCTTCCAAGGGGGGGGGGGGCACAATGCATACTTTTCTTCAAGGGGGAGGGGGGGGGGGCACGGGCCGGATATGCTCTAACAGACACCTGTCAGTATTGTTTGTTATTTATTTTAATGGAAACTGAATATTGTATTCTATATAGCTACCCCCCCCTCTCTCTCCCCGGTATTCTTTATAATTTCTATCTATCCCCTGCATGTCTATTTCTTTTCTCTCTTGCTCTCATTTTTCCCACTGTCTATATCCCTCTCTATTATTTTGTCACTGTCTATGAGTCTCTCTCTCTCTCTCATTTTTCCCACTGGCTATTTTTCACTCTCATATTTCCATTGTTTCTCTCTTTCTCTCTCATTCTCCCCTCTGCCTCTCTCTCACTCATTTTCCCACCACTGTTTCCCACTGTATCATTATTTCTCTCTCTCTCTCTCTCTCTCTCTCTCTCTCTCTCTCTCTCTCCTTCTTTCAACATATCACTACATATGATTGAGCAACCTTTAATTGGAGAACTACAAACAAATGCAATCTGTTGTACATTGTAGGGTGTGTACTTACACATTTATTTTTGACTTTAAAACATGTAATGATAACATTTTTATATTACAATAATTGCCTCTTGACTGTGTTACAATACACTTTCTATTCTATAGTTAGATTTTGATTTCATTCCGCAATAATATTCAAGTTCTGCCCCCAGTTTAAACCCTGATGCTAACTGAATTAAACCTCCTATCTATATTTAAAGAGAAGTCTGTTATGAAGCATTTGTTCAGATATGTTTCACCAATAAACTACTTGCCTTTCAGTGTGAATGGGTACTTGGGCTGTACATAGGAGAAGACCACCGCCCCCACCCCATCGTGCCACGGGTAATTTTTGCTAGTCCCTATAATTTGCACAAATCATGATATCAAATGAAATATTCTATTTAGAATATTAAAGATAACATTTTATTTTTTTTCGACATTCCCGTCAGATATCGCAGTGTTTGCTCATATATATCGAGATTTTGGACCACCTCCCCCCCCCCATCACATAAATATTAATAGAAATTTCACAGCAAATAACTTTAACAAAAATACAAACATCTCTCCTAAGCCCCCTCCCAACTCTCTCCCTCTCCTCCCATTCTAGATCCTATCTGTTTTGGGAAATAAGTTTGTATTTGAAGGGACAATATCAAGATTATGCCCTTTACGGCTTTACCAAAAGCGATGTACCAAAAGCGTCATTTTGTATTGTATCATGCCTACTCATGCGTCTTTTTAAATTTTTCCATTTTGTTGTTTGAAATTGCGCACCAACTTTTCCTTCCTTTGTAGGGTCACTCCCTAGCGCTTACATCATGCGTCGAGCTTACTTTTATCATTGTTATTATTTGTATCTTGGCAACTTATGCGCCTTCTTAATTTTTTGCATCTTATTGTTTATTTTCAGTCTTAATTTGATAAAGGTCTTTGACCGAAACGTCATTCCAAATTCTTTGGCGTTTGGCACGCACAATCACGCACGATCACCTAAGATGAATTTGACCCCCCCCCATTTTTTAGTTCGATTAATATTCACATTTTCCGAATCAGTCAAACTAATATGTATCTTTAAGTAAAAAAAAAAGAACAAGGTAGTTTTATATTTCTCTCAGTTCCTTTCATACAAACAATGATTTAAGGGATTGCAAATGTGATATATTATGTAAAATTATTGTGAATAATTTTTACTAGATTGCACGGGGCTGTACTCTATACCTTACCTAACTCAACCAGTGGTGGTGGTGGTGGTGGGGGGGGGGGGGGGGAGGGAGGGGATTGGGGAGCGTCTGGCGTCCCACAGACGGGGGTGGGGGGGGGGCTTGAAGGGGTGAGGTATTGTTTTGGGATGGCAGGTGTGCATATCTCTTACTTTTTTTTCTCTCTCTCTTTTTCTCTCTCTTTTCCCTTATTTTTTCTTTTCTCCTTTTTATCTTTTTGAATATTTTCTTTCAGTGAAAAAAGTCACATAACAAGGAACAGTTATATTTGAGGTATATTTTCAGTTGTATAAATTATTAGTTCTTCCATGAATGTATACATTTTCCATAGATTTCCTTGTAAATTGTAAAATTTTCTGTTTAAACTGTTTTCATGATTGTAATATTTCTATTTTGTAATAGCAATGAATAAAAGAATATTTAACAAAAAATACACGACTTGAAATATGTTGATAGATTCATGATAGAGGGAATTGTGTTGGAGATTTTTCACTAGTTTATAAATTCAGTTAATTTTTATCGATTCTAACTCAATTTTTTTTAAGTTCTATGACGTCGCGCAGGCATAGTTGCCATTCATGATAGAGGGAGTTTTAATATTGCTTAAAGGGCAATCCAAAGTTGGTAATAAGATAATTTGTGTTTTGTTTGTTTTATTTCCGAAAATCATATAAAAGATAAACAGTATCACAATATAACAAGATCATAGAGTTACAACAATAATAGAATGATTAAACGGATGGATAGCCCATTTCAGAGCCATTAAAGGGATATACCACCGGGCGGCTGTGGGGAAAGTCAGGATTGCGTAAGCCCCAATCACTCGTACACAAAGTTTGTGCGTCGAACGCGTCCGTTGGACTAAGTGGGATTACATTTCGACTGCACGAAGCCGACCGAATCTCGCACGAAAGCTCGAGCTCAGGCGGAGCGTGCATGTTGTGCGGCGACCGGTCTCTCCGAGGTTTGCGCCTCGCGGGGCGACGGGATGATCAGGTAACGATCACGGTGCCCTCTCACGGCATTAAAACGTCCACAATCTGCGATTGAATATCCCTTTAACCTAATGGCTCTGTTCTTCCATCATGTCCATGGGGTGAAAGCAGAAAAATCAGAAAAACAGGATGGTGAGAGTTTGAAAGAAATTTGACAACGAATAGAAAGATATAGATGTTTGAAAAATAAGATCACTACATCTAGATGCGAATCTCAAATTGGCAATTTTAAATCTATGCGAATTTGGTCAGTCGTCTGTAACATACTGGCGGTAAACTCTCCGTCTGTCCTACTAAAAATATTCATTTGGGGTTTTCTCCTATAATAGCGCCTTTCCCCTCTGGGCAGTACTCGACATATATTTGTAGATAGCATATTGTTATAGGTCCTTTTAAAAGAAAAAATATAATACTGAGTAATACATTTTGAAAAAAATGACATTTTAGTCATTTTGTGTGTAAAGAAAAATATAATACAGAGTAGTACATCTTGAAAAAAAATTACATTTTAGTCATTTGTGTGTTGGAGCAAATGGGGTAGTTGTGCGCTACTACCATAACTACGTCATGGTGACATTACCAATTCGGCAAATTTGAAATTCCCATATGTATCTTTCCAAAATTCATAACTTCTTATTGCTTGTCCGATTTCGTTCAAAAAACTTTCACCAAACTGCTTCTCTAATTTTTCCCTTTTCTTTCAGAAAAAAACAACTTGCCATTAAGGTTGGACTTTCCGTTACCTTTTCTCGCTATTATCTAGCTCATCTTGGTTCTAGTACATTTCCCTGGTCAAATGTTAGGGCCCTCCTGGTCGTATACCCACCACACTGTACCTAGCAGACGTCCATTTCCTAACATGATTTTGTCCATGGATTATTCTTTCTCTTTCTCTCTGTCTCACTTTGTCTGTCTCACAAAAAGGCATGAGATTAACGAAGTGCTACCATAATGATACACCTGAATAAGCTGATTTTCTTGTATAAAAGGGGCCTTCCACGGAGCTTACCATTAATCCATGTGCAGAAAGCATACATGCTTGACGCGTTGTCGTGAAAGCCTCCGTCATAATGGTCCAAACTGAATTTGATTTGAGACGGTGATGTGGTAGTTTGAGGGAGCTGAGATATTTGTTATTTGCGAAGAAATATCGGCAGTGCTAGCAAGACAGGCAAGAAGGCAAGGCGATATTTGTGATATAGCCTGTTCGAGGTAAGTGTATAATTCTAGAGAACCTAATTCAGGGTACGCTTCAATTCAATAAGGTTGAGACGGAGAGTGTTATCTATAATGGTATTCCAGTGACATTCTAGTTTTCATATTAATATTTTTTGTTTACTTTTACTCGCCCCCTTGCATATCCATATATCCCTTTCTCTCTTTCTTTCTTTTCATCTCATTTTCTGTTGTATCGGACTCTTCTCTGCCTTCCCATATTCTATCTGTATATCTCTGTCCGTTTGTCTGTCTTGGTTTGTCTAACCTCTGTGGCTTTGTCTTTTTCTGCTAGCTTTGAAAGTAAATCAAGTAGCTTGCTTTAAAAACACAACTAATTCACGGAAGATTAATCTTCTTATGTTTGAAAGTTTGCCAGGAGGCATGTTTATGAACTTCGCAGTTTTGTAATACAACGGTAGCATTTATAAACTTGAACAACGTACATCAGTTGTATTATCATGAAAAGGAAGTAGCTCCTACCTGGAATTTCTCAACATTAAAGGAAAAACCTCTAAAAAAGAACAAAAAGTTAGACAATAAGCACTCATGGAACCATCACTATCTGGGGCTGTGTCAGTTTCGGCGACAGTCACGACCTCTAAGTTGAAGAGGTAAAAACACCAATATAATAAGACAAAATTTGAGAAAATACTTACTTCTACATTTCAGGATGATAGAATATATGATTTCATGCCAGATCCTTTAATAGGATATATTTGTCATCTTGATCTAGTGAAATTTTCAAGCTGTTTTTGGCCGGCGATCTTGCTCTTTTCCAGCACACATTATGTGCCAGAAATCACAAACTTGCTATTGGAGGCAATTCTTCACGGTACGAAGGTACGGAGTGCGAGGTTATCTACAATAACCTCGCATAAGTGTGAGTGGACAATTGGGTACATTGAGCATTTATTCGAGAAGGCCTGTCCATGTTTTACATTGTAACCAAAACTTAAGTGTTTGGAAAAAAAATTCTGTGTATTTTAAACGAGAAAAATATGAAATTTGCGCAATTTCAGTTGTTTCCTTTTTTCAAAGTAGGGTAGCACTGCGTTGCGTATTTAAGTTACACCTGAAAGGCAGTGGCGTTTCCAGCATGAGCGGAGCAATGATACACCCACTGACCTCTACCACCTGGACGGATCATCGCCCATTCCCGAGCGTGCGAGCACTTGAAGTGGGCGCGGCCATGTTACTCTTCCGAGAGCGATGTGGTTTATTACACGTTACGCACTGAACATCTGTGCGTTTTGACCATGGGCGTCCGCATGGGCGTCCGCATGATTGTACACAAATCTGTATTCCAGCTTTCTCGCGCGTTGATTTTTCAGAAGTGCAACATGGCGGACCACGACTTCACTTCTCTGAGCCAATGAAAACGTCCAGGTGGTAGAGGTTAGTGGATACACCCCAAGGCTCATTTTAAAATGCTTTTTTTTTAAATAAAAGTAGCAGTGGAGATATCAGATTGCATAAAATGGCATGAACAGTAGTATTTCATTTTCACAGGGCCCTGGAGCATATCTCAGGCTGCATTCGTCAACCCAAGTATATTTCACCCACTCATAATATTTGTCATTAATATCTGGTTGCGCCACTACAAGATGAGAAATGTCATGTGAGATTTTTTTTCTTTATTCGTTTGCTCTTTCCCTCAAATTCCATCGCAGGGTTTTCGTGTGATTCTGGGGATGATTAATCAAGGATTAAGCGATCAGGATAATGTGCTTTTTCTACTGAGGAGTAACACTAATTCGTGGAATTCTACTTCTGACATGGACAACAATTTATAAGTTATTCCAGATACTCTTTGTGCTGCGAAGTAAAACGGAGAAGATGACGATTAACAGGGGTACTTCAGCGTTGGGCGTTGGGCGTGTCGCCGTGGCAACCGTGTCGATGGTGGTGGTGGTGGTGATGGTGATAGTGATGATGATGAACTATCGGGAAGGTACAATGATGAGAGAGCCTGGTAAACGAGACTTCCTCGCTACCTATCCAAACAGGTATGTCAAAAATGACTTGTCCTTCTTTCAGAACCAATTTTAAGACTACAATACTACAATACGAGGCGTTATTTACCTGACCTAGAAATGAGTTAGCGAATGGGGCCTTTGACCCGTTATGTGAGGGCGATATCGCACACAACGTGAATGAAAAATGAACAGTGCAAACGGAGCTTACAATTACTGGCTTATCACTATGAACATGACGAACAAAGAAGCGGACAATTTATGCTGCTCCTCATTGTACCCTTCACAATTGCACTGGTTAACAAAAGAACATCCATTCATTGCTATCCTGTAAAAATATGTAGAACAGGTGTCACATAATAGCAGTGAAGGGATGTCCTTTTGTCTACTACAGCTATTGTGGAGGGTACAATGAGGAGCTGCATAAATTGTCCGCTCTCTTTGTCACCGTGTTCACAGTGTATGTACTTATTGTCTTCGTTGGCTTTATTAGCGCAAGTAATGGCGCAATCGAAAAGACGCCCCTTGTTCAACGGGTATTATTCAGGGGCCGCAGAGCATTTTTGAAAGGGGGGGGGGGGGGCCTGTTTTGATTTCACTCCTTAATGACAATTTTAGAACCTTTTTTCCAAGATTTTAAGAAACGTGCCTACTCAAAAAAAAGGGGGGCTGCAGCCCCCAGCCCCGCGGTTCCGTGGCCCATGTTATTGATTCATCTGAAGTATCCGGATCGGTCTTTTCAAAAGCCGAAAGACTTAACAAAATGTCTAATATATCATTTTGATTATACAATATATATTTGTTATCCGACTTTCTTCCTCGAAAAGAACCCTGTTAGGATTATAGACTAAAGTAATTCCCCTAGACAATCGTCCCACATCAAGTTTTTGAATTTTAAAATTATATATTTGTTTCTTTAAAGGAGAATGAAACCCGGGAGGGGGAGTCAATTTTAATGAAAAGAGAGGATAGAGAGAAGCAATTTTAAAAAGTTCCATCAAAATCGGTTACGAAATGAGAAAGTTATGAAAGTATGAAGTCTCAATATATATGGCGATCCTCAATTTGGCAATGTTGCTTTAAAGTGACAGGTTTAGTAGCACAACAAATTTTCATATTTTCCCCATTATCTCTCAAGGTGCAGCTTGTCTCCTTCTTACCTCAAGATATATGATGGGGAAATGTTTTTGACACAACATAATTATGTTGAGGTCACAAAAAGACAAGCAGCATCTTTAAAGACAGTGGAGAAAATATGAAATTTTGTGTATAAAACATATTGAGAGTTGTATACTAAACCTGCCATTTTGAAGCAACATTTCCAATTTGAGGATCGCCATAGAAAGTAAATGGAGACTTTTCAAACTTTCATAACTTTTTCATTTCGTAACCGATTTTGATTGAACTTTTTATTAAATTGCTTCTTTCTATCCTCTCTTTTTATTAAAATTGATATTTCCCCAGAGTTTCATTCTCCTTTGATATGAAATTTCGCAATTTTATTTGTTATTTCAAAACGCATGCATGTTTATCTTTCAGTTTATTATCCGCTAATTAAAATATTATTTCTTTAAGCGGCTGCAGGGTTTCTAGAACTGAGGGGTGTTTCATAAAGCGGTTCGTAAAGTTACGCACGACTTTACGAACGACTTGAATATGAAGTGCCAGATAGGATGCCCAAAGCGTTTCCTGAATTTTTAACAAAGTGTGACTCAATTAAATCATGGCAAAAAATAAACTTTGCATTTAAAATGTTTGTTATAATAAGAATGCTAATCTACATCTGCACAGTTCAACTTTAGTTGATGCAGTTAAAAATGAAAGAGCATCCCATTTGGTTTGTCATATTTAAGTCATTCCTAAAGTCATGCGTAACTTTACGAACAGCTTTATGACCCCCCCCCCCCCGGTCCGCTAGCATTATATTCAAGTGAGATTGCCGTCGCGACTTCAGGCCTCTTCTCTCCATTGGCTCCCCATAAGAGAAAGGATAAATTTGAGACACCCTTGAAAACTTTCCTAGACAGTTAACCCCCTTCTTATTACATTTATACTTTATGAATCTAATTCGTATCATACATTATATTTGGTAAATTCCGTGATTTAAAATTTTACTATGGAGATCTTACTAAATGCTAATTATTAAGGTCACGTGAGATGCATGCTGATGAAGGACCCCCGTCTGTCATGCTAACAGTAAATACGATGACTTCAGTGACAACGGTCGACGAGCGATTCTTGTCGGTTGGTGCGACCATGGGGTTCGCTGGACGATCACTGGGACAAACCTTTAAGTAAGTCTGTACATGATCAGGGTGTCATTCTTGGGGGGGGGGGGGGGAAGGGAGATGCACCCCTACGATCGAGAGGAAGGGGACATGATCTCATATGGCCCCATATGGACATTTATGTTTCCAAATAATCAAAACAATTTTTTGGGTGTGTGCTTGTTTATGTGTGTGTTCATATATCACTACTCTCTCTCTCAAAAAAAAAAAAATCGAGACATCACTGACCTCACTCCACGGGGTGGGGGATGTGGGGGTAGGGTTATGAAAGTTTTTTTTTTTATTGGCTTTCATTCAATTTTTTTCAGCTAACTTTTCAGCAAATGTGGTCCGATACCCTCTTCCCCCACTTTAAATGGTCCAACGACGCTTCTGTGAATGACCAACAAATTAATAATATAGGGATGAACGAATTTTGAACATGATTAAATTAAAATATTTCACAATCGCATTCATCCTACCATAATTATGTGAATTTATTTGACGATATTATTTTACGCTATTTTACAGTTCAACCCGTTTTTGGACCGTCGCTCGCGGGTTATCTCCAGCCATTTATCGTCTGGGTGGCGCGGAGGCTGATTTTACAATCTTCAAAGAGAACACCAACCCTGAAAACTGCACCACGGACTCTGACTTCGAAAGCGAAAGGCAACCAGGAAATTACGGAAAGCTTACCTTTTTTAACATGACACTTTGTGGTAGGTGTTGAATTTGGCTTCTTCTAGTAAATCATGATTTTACCCGGCTTGTGTATTGTCCAACAAAACCATACCCCGTTCACTGTATATTTTACCATCCTTTGGCAGGTGTTGTGGGGGGGGGGGCACTTCATACTGCCTCCCCAAAGCTGAGTACGAAGTTACTGTGTGTCACTCGCAGTGCCTGTACAATGTGTATCCCCTCATCCCTTAGTTACACCGACGATACCGACACGAAACCGACAGGAAACCGACAACAGACCGACCAAAAAATTACACTTACAGTTTGGAATCGGTTTGGAGTTGGTGAGGCGATGTGACTGGGTTATAAGTAAAGTATCCATACATTTGATTCAGAATTGTGTTTTATCGCAGTCCGATAGTGAATTGTAAATGCTTGCTTATTCATTTGTTAAATGAAAATTGTTATTATCTTCTGATGTTCTCTATTCCTTTTCATTTTTATTCCTTGCTAAGCACACGCGTGGAATAACATCAACGAGTTTGCTCGGTCCGTCGGATGGGACGTCCTATTTACCCTCAATGCTCTGTATCGGAACGGGTCGTCTTGGGATCCCAGCGAGGCACTTCATCTTCTCAACTATACCAAACAGAGGGGCTATCCCGTTCTGTGGTCCTTGGGAAATGGTAAGGGACATCTGTTTAACAGTAGAGATTGCATTTTTGGATATGACACTGCATGGCTGCTCAAAGTCACAAGAAAAATGCCGGCATTAAAGGGATGGAACCTCTGAAGTCATCAGAACACGATCGGATAGGCTTTCAGAAAATCAACATATTAAAAGTCTAAGTCACGCTAGAGTGGCGACTGGTCGCCGACCAGCAGCAACCAGTTGGGTATCAGTGGTCGTAGAAAGGTTTTTGGCAGTTTTCTAAAGGTTGTCATTGCTTTGCAAATATTTGCTCGAGGGTTTTGGTCGACTGGAGGATTTCGATGTTGTATAGCAAACGTTTTGCCGATCAAAATGATTTTTTAAAAACTTTAATTCATAGTCCAAATGAAGGCAACTGGTCTCAGGGAGTGGTTGTCGGCGGTAGCCGAGCATTTCTCATGGTCGGTGACCAACTGACAACCGATCGCTGACAAGTCACAATGTCCTTTGCTTACTGATAAGTGGATCATGCGCAAAACACTTCTGCGAAGTCATCAATCACCACTGAGGCACATAGTCTGTAAGCAGTCGGCGACCAGTCAGCGACTGTTTGCCAACTTTCCCACGAGCGGTTGCTCATTAATAATACCCCTTTCAAATCAAGCACTTACCCGGGGAAGTTCGCCGCGTAAGTTCAGAGTTACGCGGGGAAAGGTTTAGTCTGAAAAGGACAAGGAAAAAGTTACCCGCGTAAAGCCGAAGAACTTTCCCGAGTAACTTCTCCACCTACCGACGTGGAGAACTTACGCGAGGAAAGAGAGTTTAAGCGGGTAAGTGGTTGGTTTGAAAGGTCGGCGGAGAACTTCCCCGGTGAAATACATCAGCGATCAATTATCACTTCCGGTCGGTCACATTATGATCCCATGTCGTCGCATCGACTTTCATTAACCCCTCGCGAAAACACAAACACGCGCGCCTTGAATCTGACCTGACTTCCGGCCGAGCGAACGTGGAATTCCTAACCAATGGCAACTGAAAGGTTCTCCTGTTCTTCTCCCGGTAAAGTAAGGAGTACATGCTCGTAAAATTTGAAGGTTTTCACCGGGGAAGTTAAGCGGGGAAACTGGTTTAAAAAGGGCAATTTTCCATTATCTTGAATGAAATGGAAATCGATATACAACCGATAGGCGACCTGTATGCTACCGATCGGCACCTAGTCGCCGAGAACAATTTTCTTTCCTTTTTTTTGGGGGGGGGGGGGGGGGGGGGGTGGTTTAAGCCTAGGTCACAAAAGAGTTGGTGACCGGTTGCCGAGCAACACAAGCACAAAAAAGTGCATAAACAAACACTGCCGACTGAATCCGAAATTTGAAAAATAAATTTTTTACTTGGCGGCTTGTCGCCTATCAATTGCACACGAGGTACGCAATCGGATGCAGACAAGTCGCCTACCTCTACACGACCGCCTAACGGATCATAAAAAACCTTCCGCTGACCAGTTTGTTCTGGATGTTGCATCAAAAATCTTTTGCCAAAACTTACAAGCCTTACAGCCTTGTAGAAGTGACCATTACAAGACTGCCTTGTAGCAATAATGGCATTAGCAACTCAATGGGAAAGTATTGCAACCATAAAGGCTTCTATGATCACAGATACTAAACTGATTGTGGTTGGTCGGCAATGAGCCACCACTATACAGTGCGCCCCCAAGAAAGTTAAAAGTTGGAAAAAGTCTCTCCAAATAAATATTTCAGAATATTTTCCATAAATTTTCATGTTGATAGCTTAGGTCTCTCCTATGTAATAACACCAACAAATTCTGACTAGTTATTACGCTTGAGTGATCAAAAACCACTTTTATGAAAGAGGGCAAATTTCAGACTTGACAAGAATTGGTATTTTGTTCTGCCTGGTATCAATGAATTTGAGAACCGTCTAAAATTGACAAGTGAAAAAAGTCTCCCAAATTAAATATTTCAAAATATTTTCAGGAAATTTTCGTATCTGTGGAAAGCTTAGGTCTCTTCTATCAGATGACACCAAAATATCTCACAATATTTTACGCTTGAGTGAGCAAAAACTTCTTTTGTGAAAGGGTACAAAATCCATACTTATCACCCCCACTCTGAAATCAGTTCACTGGTTGCAAGTCAGAGATTATTTTCAGAATTTTACCTCTTGTTTTCCACTGTCTTAAGGGTTCTGCTCCTCATTATAATGTAAGTCTAGTTCGGAAATACACTCCTGTTAAATCATTACGTTCATCCAACTCTGGTTCTCTCGTTGTTCAAAAATCTGCAAAACATGAGGGGAACGAGCTTTTGCCCACGCTGGTCCTGCGCTGTGGAATAATCTACCTACAGTTATTAGAAGTTTCAATTCTCCAGATTCATTCAAAAGCAGTCTAAAAACTTACTTGTTCAATGCTTCCCATTGATTATTACATTCTTCTCTTGTCTTTCTACTCTCTTATGCCCTTCTTACACTGCGCCTAGAGCACTCTACAGAGTGGATTTGGGGCATTATAAATCATATGTATTTTTATTATTATTATACCACGACACCTCTACATACCACGACACCTCTATAAACAAGATAATTGCCTTTGAGTTGATTTCTTGAAAGTTAGGTACTGTTAGTGCAGACATTGAGTATAGTTAGTAAGAATTCTGAAATAAAATGCTAACGAAAAAATAATAATTGAATTGAATATTGACTGTTCAATATTTTTCTCTATATTTGGCAGGTATGCTTTCTTTATCATTGGACTACTGTACAGCGATAATATCTCAGAGCTCAAAACCTGTTCAAAAATTTGATCCATATACATGTACATTACAGCCGAATGATATTATCTTGAAGGAGGTTTTTTCCTTCAATAAAATATCGATATCGGGATTTAGATATTCAGGGATGGATTTTGGAGCCCCCCCCCCCCTCATTTCATGAGAAAATTTAAAGAATGGCATTTGCTTTTGCCAGGAACGGGGCACTTGTATCGAAGGAAGGGTATTTGTTCACTTGGGAGGGGAAAGCATCAAACACTGACTTGGTTATAATACATGGGCCACTTTATTGGTGAAATAAAGCACAAAACAACAGGTAGGCTTGCAAACAGGGCATCTGATTTTGTCATAAACTGATGAACTAAGGGCGCAACAGAAAAAAGAAGGAACATTTTTACAGTTTACTTATCGCGGGAGAGGCATTCATTCGCTTGGAAGGGGCACTTTTGTCGCAGGAGGGGCACTTTCATTGATTTTAGAAAATGTGGGGGGGGGGGTAGGAGGGCTCCTGCCCACTCCGGTTACACCGCCACTTGGGGTATCACACCCGCATACCCCTTCTAGTGACGCCCAACCTTTAAGGAAGCTGTATTATGCACAATTCAGCTTTTAGTTACAATCTTTCATATTCTACTCTTATTTTACGAGTCTTCGAAACTTTACCATGAGCACGGGGGGGGGGGGGGGGGGTCAAGGGGCCTATTCAACCACTAAAAAAAAAGCGAGACCAAAACAAGGGGGGGGTGAAAGAAAGAAGCCCAAAGGCGCTAGAAGCCGTTAGCTTTCTCTCAAATGTTGCTAAAACATCAAAGTTTTCGCGTTTCGCGCGGGAAGGGGAAAATAACTCTCCTCTCCCTGCACCAACCCCTGTTACATACAGTGAAATTTTGCATCCAAATAACTGAAAAGCATTCGGGGAGTCGAACTTTAACTTTCCGCCCAAGAATTGCTTGATACAAGCCGTTTATCTTTCTCTCAATTTTGCTAAAACATCAGAGCTTTCGCGCTTTGCGCGGGAAGGGGACCCCCTCCCTGCACAACCCCTGTCACATACAGTGCAGTATTGCGTCTAAATATCTGTAATCAAGTAATCAGGGCGTCGAACTAACATTTGGCCTAAAAAAAAGGGTGCTAAAACGTCAGAGCTTTCGTACTTCGCGCGGGAAGGGGGAAATTCCCCCTCCCTGCACCCATCCCTGTTACAGTGCATTATTACGTCCAGATATCTGAAAAGCAGTCCGGGCGTCGAAATAATTTTCCGCCTAAAAAAAGGTGGTATGTAGGAGCCGTTATCTTTCTCTCAAATTTGCTATAAAACGTCAGAGCTTTTGCGCTTCGCGTGGGAGGGGAAAACTTCCTCCTCCATGCACCCCCGCCCCCCCCCCCCCCTGGGGAGCACGCTTTGCATGCTCATCACCAATTATTTCGCACTCTTCGTGCGCTCACAACTGCCCGCCTTAAAATGAAATCCTGGCTATGCAGTTGGATCCTTTATTGAAAAATCCTGACTACGCCTTTGACCATGAGATACAAGTCTAATAAGTTTTGCAAATACAAGTAGTGACAAATTCTCTTATCATGCCTATGTTCTGTAAAAGTCATGTTTGTTTTTTTGTTGTGAGATATTAAAAGAAATGAATTTAACTCGACTTTGCAGAGCCCAATGGGTTCCCCAGAAAGGATAATGTCAACGTGACTGCGACTCAGATGGCCGATGCCTATCACACCCTCAGGAAGTCCGTGGCTCAACTACCCGAAATGACGGATATCTTCCTTGTGGGTCCGGAAACTTCAGCTCCTATAAAGAAGACAAAAATCTCGTCAACAGAATCATATCTTAATGAGTAAGTTATCCTCTTCCACTTTATCATTTCAAAATATTATTTTTTCATTCATTGCTTTCTTATTCTTTGTCCGATTTCTTGCTCCATCTTGTTTCTCTTATTTTCCCGCATTCACACAAATCGATTTACTACTAAGGTTCGATGATTGCCCTTTAACTTCCCATACAACCATTTCAGAATGTTTAACATGTTTAAACTTCTCAAAAGTTCCATCAACATGATTGTGAAGACTTTCAAAAAATCAACTCAAGGGCAATTTCAATATACTGAAAAAAATCCTTGTAAAAATTTGAACAAAGCAGGGGCGATGGCTCAGTGGTAGAGCAGTGGTCTCGTACTTGGGAGGACCGGAGTTCAAAGCCAAGTGGATGCGCCAGTGCTCTTTGGTATTGAGACTCATTACCAGGTTCCCCGGAGACGACTGTAAGACGTCGCGTCGTTCCGTAGTTGCTTTCTTATAAGCATTCACATGCTTTCGTAGCAGTCGGGTAGAGTAAACCATCAACCTTTTCAACCTGTTTTCAAAAATGGTTAAACTTTATCAGAGTTCTGGGTTGACCGGCAGCCAACTCAAATGTTGGAATTTTTACCCCGTTGCCTGGTTATTTCAAGCGCATTTTCTCTTATCAAATTACCGAATTCCTGGTGAACTTATGCGATTATACACGGACAATAATTTACACGGAATATTGTGTGCACCTTATTGCATTGTCGATAGAAATCATGATCGGATTACGTATAATACGTGATGGTTGAGTTCATTCATTTCAAAAGGTGACAATAAAATTGCCTTTGGTTGATTTCTTTTACAGTCTTTGTTTGTTGTGTCCCTTCGTCTTTAGACGGAACTTAGACCCAGTGTCGGGTTTCAATTTGAATAAATAAAACACGACTAGGCCTAATACCTTATAGTCACACCGCCAAACAGGCTCCATACCGACCACATCAACCAAATCTTAGCCGTTCGGGGCAATTGCTTGTTCGGTCTGTTGTCGGTGTGATATCGGTCTCGTTGAAGTGACACTGGTATGATTGTCTCTTTTCCCGTTTGCATCTAGGTTCCTCCAAGGAGTTGGGAATGCCACCAACATTACGTCGTTCCACTTCTACTACACCAGCGGCAGAACAGCTGGATTCAGAGAGCTTACAGATCCTCGCCTTTCTGATCTCCTGCGTCAGAATATACAGAACGTCAAAACATCTGTACAGAATTACGGTTCAGCGACAAATTCGAAGATATGGATGACAGAATCAGGTCTTTGTTTTGGTAGTGGACCACAGAATTTGAACAATGTCTACGTTGACGGAATGCTGTAAGAATCTGTCCTTTCTCATTTGTGTTAGAAAACATAACAAAACACAAGCCAGTATTTTAATGAGCACGATTTGTTCCCTCACAGATCGATGGCGGTTGATTTTTACAGGGAAGGTTTGAATCCTTATCATTTGTGAGGTTTCGCATACTTTTATTTAAAATGTCAGTTTAGAAGTAAATCTCGGAAATGTTCTCTGAAAAGGATCACTCCTCAGTAGCCCTCATGGTCCAAAAGCTTCGTACCAAACTTTCATTGCACCTGTGTGTAATCCCATATATACCTATTTCTGTTTGCAATGCATGAGATTTTCAAGAAGATTGGGTAAATTTGTTATCATTTTTGATGATTCCAAAATCTCACTGCATACACCAATTTGTTACAAATACCGGTGCTACATAATCGACCTTTCCCAATTGCTTGGGTGTATGAGTCCGTTCTCCCAAATCTCTCTCTCCATCTCTCTCTCTTTTCTCATGAACGTATCTCCTCTTTACATTTCCATCCTTTGTTATTTCTTGCCCTTCATCTGAGCAACGGGTGATGTCGTCCGACATTGGCTCCAGCTACATTTTATCCGGGCTTTATTTTATCAGAGATTTGTCAGACATTAATGCCCCCCTTCCACTGACCATCGGAGGCTCACCTGGGAAGTGTTTCATCAAGTGTTTTGCCAGTGATTTTTACTGACAAATTTGCTCTCAGCCAATCAGATGCAAGGATTTCAGTAGCTTATAAAAGTTGTCGGTAAAAATCACTGACTAAACACTTGATGAAACGCCTCCCTGATCCCTCAAATACGAAAATTTCAGCGTTCCGATGAGTTCCGATGAAATCTGAGCCCACAAGCATATTTTTGGGGCCCCTGTTTTCTAGCAATTCCGATAAATATCCAACATTGATCGGAGTAATCGATGAAAGGGTGATCTGACACTAACCTGACACTTCCGATAATCGCCCGACACCAATCCGACTAATCGGTTAGTAATCGGAGGGTAATCGGACACTGACCCGATACTGCGCGGATTTTTCGCCCACATCGGGAATCGTGTATAAAAGCAGGTCAAGCGGACCCCGAAAAACAGTATACCTCCTGACGCTGTAGCACGGTTATTGTCCGATGAAAATCTGTAAAGCGCGAGTGCTGGCTGACCCTAGGATCACCCTCCTTTTATAGACCGTTGGCCGGCAGATGTCGCCACTTGTTATGCGATGAGAGTCGGTGACAGTTGAGTTAATGAGCTATCACCCTCCGATTTCACAACGGATAGTAATCGGACGATGTAAAACATCTTTTACCCTCCGATGAGTGTTGAATTTGTGCTGGGCGGCTATCGAACACGTCGGGCAGACCGCAGATGAGCGTCCGATGACTGTTAATCATCGGACACTCAACAGACGTCGGCTGGACACATCGGATGGTAATCGCTCATCAACTCAACTGCCATCCGACACATATCGCATAGCGAGCGGTGACATCTGATGGCCAACGGACTACAAAAGGAGAGTCAGCCGACACTGGGCGTTGTGGCGTGCGCCTGTAATCCAGCTACCAGTGGAAGTTATAAACTGATTCAGCGGACCCAGGTTCGAGACTGAGTCACGTCTTTCGGATGGTGACGTTAAAGGTCGGTCCCAGACGTAAATAATCATATCTGATTGATACACGTCTGTAAAAACCCAATTACACACACACACACACACACACTCACTTCGCAGATTTACATCAGACACTACAGCACCAAGATCCTGAAGATGGCTCCAAGAAAGAACAGAAATGTTCGAGGACAGAAGGCAAAGGAGAGACCTCCCAGCATCAATAACGACGTGGCATTCTTCGCCTTTTTCTCAGCCTCCTCAGGACCTCAAGGGTTATTGCATCTTGTTGCATACATATAGTTTGTTGCTGGAGCAAAAAAGCACAGCCCATGTCTAGTTCCGTCAGGAGGTGTAGCCCTCTTTTATACTCGACTGCCGATTTTGGCGACAAATCCGACCAGTATTGGGTCAGTGTCCGATTACCCTAAGGATAGTAACGGATGTGTCGGATTGTTGTCGGGAGAGTGTTGGAAGTGTCAGATTACTGTCAGGGCACCCTCGGATTACAATCCGACCGCAACTGGATCAATCGGACGCCGCCAATGAAAACGGCGGACAGACATTGGGCCGCTACCAGTCTTTCATTCGATTACCCCGATCAATGTTGGGTCTCTATCGGAGCGGATGTCGGGTGATTTTTCATCGGAACTCATCGGAACGCTGTAATTTTTGCAAAATTGGGATCAGATGGGCTTCAGATTAGGTTCCGATGGTCAGTGGAATGGGGCTATTAGTCACACCGCCATCCCGACTCCAAACTGACGTAATATTGGTCACTGGGGGCAGTGCCATTTTTTTGTTCGGTCTGTTGTCGATCTTGTGCCGGTATCGTTGGTGTGACTGAGGTATTAGGTTAAAGGATGTGTAATACCACGGTCACACAGACGAGACCGACACCAGACCGATAATACACAGAACAAAAAAATCACATTACTCCGAATGGCTAATATTTTGTTGGTTATCGGTCTGTTTGCGGTCGATCACTCTGCCGGTATGGCCGAGGTATAAACAAATTTACCGGGAGCAATTGTCGTTGGGTCGTGTGTCGTACAGTAATAATTATTGATTGCCGTTAATTTGGTCCGTCTATGAACAGTCTTCTTGATAAGCTGGGAATGGCTGCACGTCTTGGAATACATCTGATTGTCCAGCAAGGACTGGTAGGCAGAACTGGGGGGATATTCGACGAAAGTTTCTACCCTCATTTGGTAAGATCGGATCATTTGTTCATCTGTGTTGTTGTCTGTTTACATTATGTGCAGAACGGCGATCCAGGGAGACGGGGAGGGGGTGGGGGGGGGGGGGGGTGGCACACGATCCCAGTGTTAAAAACAACATTCAGAGGGCGTCTCCCGGAGGCTATTCTGTCAGGACTTGCGCCACCAACGAGATAGGGCAGTATTTGAGCGCCAAATTGAAGTGACAATACGGTTTATTCCGTCAAGACAATTCGACATGAATATTCATGAAAAAAAATTGTAGGGATATAATAAAAGGAGCGAACCTGACTTGCAGTTGCTTGTGCGGCGCATTTGGATAAACGATGCCCTTGTCATGTAGGTGACTCTAGTTCGAGTCTCGTTAGGGTCAGATTGGATATTAAGTATTGACCAAAATGTTCTTTTGCTGAAATAAATTAGGGTGAAACTTTGGGAAAATACAAGTCTTTAAGTTGTAGTCTCTCTCAAAGTCTTCAAAATGGGCCTCTTGACCAGGGCCCTACATAAATAGCGCAAGTCCTGACAGAAAAAAGATACGCCGGACCCGGGGGGGGGGGGTATTTTAGGTCTTCACCCTCCCCCCCCCCCCCCCACCTTTAGCAGTGTTTTAGGTGTTTAGAAATAAAACAAAATTGTGTTATTAACCCCAAAATGCTGATAATCTTTTATTTCTCTCTCTCTCTCCTTGTGAGAAAATGAAGAATAATCTTTTCCAAAAGTATTATCCGTAGGATCATTTTCTTTTTGGAAAACTTATGGCAATGACCTATCTATAACATATTTTGAATACTGCATCGAGGGGAATGGAAATTAATTAACGATCTATAGTTTACGACAAATGGGAGTGTTGACCGGTGTGGCGTGCTGAGATTGTACCCGCGCTGAAAATGTATACCGTTATTTTGCGCATGCGCGGGAAATGGACTACAATTTGAGAATGCCTGCAAGCGTGCCGAGTTTGTAGCGTTCTGAGATTGCCTGCGTCTGGGCACATTAGGGTCAATATGCCCAATTCAATAGCGTTTATTCCGTAAAATTCAAAGAATTTCCGATATATTTTGGATGGCTTAAGGTAGATTTATGCATATACAACTTCTTTCTAAGTATCTTAATTTGAAATTTAAATGTTACTTGAAATAATTAACTCTGATATGCCACAAATGAATAATCTTCCAGGAGAATTAAAAAAAATGACCGTTAAAGACTGAAAATAAATGAAATTTGCGAAATTAATTTGACAGAAAATATAATACAACGGAGTGATGGACAATGGAAGAAGTTATCCTATAAAGTCTACTACTACTACTACTATTATTACTGCTGCTGCTAATACTGTGACTACTACTACTACTATTACTGCTGCTGCTACTACTACTCTTACTACTACTACTACTACTACTACTACTACTACTACTACTACTACTACTACTACTACTACTACTATTACTACTACTACTATTACCACCACCCATGGGCGCAAATCCAGGGTGACGTTTTTGAAGATAGGCCAATGTCTCCCCCACCTTTTTGAAGACCTTCCTTTTTTTTTTGCTTGTCAGAGAATATTTTGGAGAACTAGACCCCAAACATGCGATAATTTTTTTTTTTTTGCTCGACAGAGAATTTGGGAGGAAGATAAGACCCCAAAATATGCGATAACCTTTTTTTTTTGCTTGTCAGAAAATTTCAGATTTGCGCCACTGCGGCACCACCACCAACACTACCGCCACTACTACTACTATTACTACTACTACTACTACTACTGCTCCCACTCCTACTACTACTACTACTACTACTACTACTACTACTACTACTACTACTACTACTGCTTCTACTACTATTACTACTACTACTACTACTGCTACTACTACTACTACTAGATGAGCTTGATGAAATCTGGGATATATGAAACTTATAATAAGTTTGTTTGCGTCGGTCTGTATCGGTGCTTGTTCAGCCCGGCTCACACGAGGCGTCATTTGGATTGATTCAGTACCTGCTCTAATCGAGCCTGTAAAGGCAAAATGAATCTATAAGCCAGTTATTAAAAGTATTATCTGTACTTTTCATTTTGCATTCACTTTTTCAAAATTAATGACAATTCTCTCCAATGACGCGCGGAAAACCGTACACGTCACTGACGTCAGCAAAATATCGCCTCGTGTGCGCCGGATTTTAGGGTGTGTAACAGTTCTCAGAATTTTTGTTGGCGTACGTTTGTTTACATGTTTCTGGTCAAAACAACCCATTCACCGGATTTTAAACCATCGCTATGACGTCAATCTATTCAATAAAGTGTAGATTATTTTTACGAATGTACGCAATGGTTTAAATCAGAGAATAACCTTGGAAGTACAGATTCGCCACTCCCAATCTACTCGGCTACGCCTCGTAGATTCGGAACTACGAATCTACACTTCCTCGGCTATTCTCCTTCATATAAACAGTTCAGAACTAGTCGTTTTACTGTGTAGGTATATCATATCAACTCAATCAAGTTAAAAAACAACTTTGGTCTAATTTTAAATTCATAGGATGAAATTGTAACATGGAGACTGTTGAGTGAGAAGAAGAGAAAAGTTGAGAGTAGAAGAAAAGGAAAGGCGAGATAGAAATTCAGAGAGTGCATGTAGATGTAATCTTTCTTGAAAGTGTGAAGTCCTGAAAAGGACTGTAAACCAGATGAGAAGGCTGAGAGTGGAGGAGACTCGACGTTTCGGATAGGTTGACTGTCCATCACCAGGAGTGAAGATGAAATTGATTTTAAAAATACAAAACAACTGAGTAATGAGCAAAGGAAGATGAGCTAGATGCAATCTAGGCTATCTGGCCGATAAATGGAGATAACATGATTATCTTTTAATAGGCATGATAGGTGTCGGTGGTTATGCAGGGGATGTAAGTTTTTTTGGTACCTGTCTTTCTTTATATTCTGCTGGTTCAGAGAACTGCTACAGTTCAGAACCACTTGAATCCATTTTCACTGTATTCTGGTATTTATCATTCCAATAGAAGATACTCAAGAACACCTTTAGTCTAATCTTGAAAGCGAGCGCGGAGCTCCCAAAACTAAAAAAAAAGAAAGTTTCCGGAAGAATGCTCCCTGAGAATACAGACGCCAACATTACCATAAGTGGTCTTACATCATGCAGAAGAATTGTATTCAGCTCTCAGATGGAATGTAAAAGAGCTGTAATGGCCCATTTTGGGCTATTTTTACGACAGTGAGTGTTTTCCTTTAATGGAATATTGATTTTAGGTACATGTATACACGCTGCAAATTTTAATCAAGGACAAATCAAGGATTATTAAAAAAAAAGGAGTGAGCACGATTACAAAATATCTCCAACACCCCAAAATGTATAAATAATAGTCAAATGAAAATAAAATACAAGGCTGTTACATTTTCAGGTACATCTTCTGTTAATTCTTTTTAAAGAAGATGGGGTAGAACTTCACAATGTGGAAGGGGCAATTTGGTGTACCTAAGGTATGCCATGGATTTAAAAAGGGGGAAGGGGTGTGGGTATTTGTGCATCTTTAAATCATATTTTTGAAATTGTTTGGGTTGTAAAGAAGCTGCCTTGTAGACTGTAAAAAACTGTTTTATATAAACATTCAACTAATTAAACATAATTATTGCAGATAATTATCTGAATATATGCAATTATGCGTTCCCTTATATACCCAAACAGATAATATTAATTTCTGGAATAATTTCTTTCTTTTACAATCTTTTAGAAATGATTAATGTTTGCAGCAAAGCTAACAAAACGAGACCCCCACAAAAAGTACGGTAAATCCTTTGGCCGTTCTCTACTTATATAGTCTTGTTAGTACAACATTACAATTCAATCGATAGTAATAATAACAACATCATCAAGAACAACAGCAAAATAAATATTGGTGGTAATTAATGATAATAATACTAACGAACATAATAATAGTAATGATAATAATAATAATCAAAGTAATAATAATAATAATAATAAAAATAATACTACTACTAATAATAATGATAATAATAATAAAAAGATATAAGTAACTGATCACAGGGCGTTATAATGTACAACAACCAATAATGCTTTGCAGCATTTGAATTTCTTAATCCATTTTGCCTTCTCTTTTTTCACGATAATCAGTATTTTCGACATCTGGTAACTTTGTACATTAGAGTTTGTATATACGGATATTTTGCCAAAATGTGATAATCACCATTATACCGTATTTCATAATGATATAATAGAAATGCTAATTAAATTTCTGTTCAAAGCATTAGTTAATTAATGGAACATACAATTAGCGAACATAACAAATAAATTATTTTAAGAAAACAATTTACAGAGTCGCAAGAATCTTAGCATCATATTTATCTGTGAATATGGAAGAGAGGATGAGGAGAGAGAGATAGAGAAAGAGGATGATAAAGGGACAGAGATATAAAGCAGTAGAGGGGATGAAGGAGAGAGGGAGAGGGAGGAGGGGAGAAAAGGTGTCGTGGTCTAGTGGATACGTCACCGGACTGTGGATCACATGGTTCGCGGTTCGAATCCCGCCGCGGCGCTAATGTCCATTGGCAAGACATTCATCTACATTTGCCACTCTCCACCCAGGTGAAGAAATTGGGTACCCGGTAGGAAGAAATTCCTTGAATGCTTTAGCGCCTATAATGGCAGCTCGGCTAAAGCCGGGGTAATAATGTGATACTTTATATTAAGCGCAGTACAGTATATTTGTATAGTAGCTGCGCTATATAAATGGAAATATTATTATTATTATTATAAATAGAGAGGGGAAGAGTGAGAGAGAGAGGAAGAGATAGCTCGAATAAATTATATAGTATAAAAACACTACACAGTCTTCAAAGTCTAACAATGGCTCCTGAAAGTTAAGATTCATTTAGCAACCTTAAGCCCGGCGCACACTATACGATCCGACTGCGACCCGATTTTCGAACAAATTGCTGTTTGCATTAAATGTGAAAGTTTTAAAAAGTGAAATTATCTTATTTGAAGTTCGGAATAATGATACGAATACTAATATCGAAATTTTGGTTAACTGGAATTCTTCTGGTTAGAGTAAGGGCCAAATCGGCTTCAAATCTTAGTCGATCGCAAGATTGGTATGACGTCACTACGATTTGGAATTGAATTCGCTTTTATTCCTTCACGGGGGCTCGCAGTAGCCCGGAATTTCGATTCTAGTATTCATACTACTATTTGGAACTTTGATCACGAAGATTTTACATGTTTGAAGGTTCATATCAAGTGTTATAACAACTTTTCCCAAAATCGCCTCGTAGTCAGATCGTGCAGTGTCCGCCGGGCTTTACAAGGTTTGGGATTGAGCTTTCGTTCGGTCCTACTTCTGATCTGAGCATAGAGAGTCATTCTTTTCCTGTTGATGCTACAGCATATTTGACCAAGGAGGTACTAGGCTTGCTTAGTACCTCCTTGATCTGACATAGTAACTACTATGTAGGCATTGTATGGTCTATTAGAACAGATGGTCATCTCTGGCAAAGCTACATACCACTGTCTCTCCTTAGCTCACTAATGATTGACAGATTATGTCACTGCAGGAATGAGATCTGGAGCATTTTTTTTTAGCGTGGAGCTTAGCATGTTTGAGAAAATGATTTTGAAAATATTCACAAAAATTATAAAACATATTTAGATGTTTGAATAACAAAATATATGTTGTATGCATCCCTGCACATCAACAGGAATCAACTTGCATTTGGGTTGCAGGGGACCTTTACAAAGAGTTGCGATTGATCCGAATCAATTGCAAGTCCTCCAATCAATCGCAAATTTTCAATCACCTATATAAGTACAGAATCGCAACTCTTGAAAAGATAAGGCCCAGGTCATACTATTGATACAATTGCAAGTTTTGTATGGGTTGGATGGCTTTATGGCGGGGCTGTTTGTACATCATCCGCATACACGAAAACGGATAAAAACGGTACTTTTTCAGCATTAAGCGAATAACCCGGGTTACGCGTGTAGGGTATCAACAACAGCAAATATCAAGAAAAAGGGTGTCGCATTCAGAGGTGATAAGAAGAAGATCCGCGGAAGGGGGGGGGGGGTATAGTTCGGTAATGTGTTCCAAATTAGGTTAAATTTCTTTTACGGTTCCTTTTTGGTTGAAAAAATAGGATGTAAAATACCACGCAAGATATGAAGTCGCCGTTAAGGGTATAAAAATCAGAGATTCCCTGTTTAGGGTATCAAACTCTGCTCCTAGTGCAATCCCCGTTTAGGGGATGTACAAGTCTCAATGAGATCTATTCGGATCGATTGGTTATATACCGTAAACATTTCTGCCTTTTATTTCTGAAAACTCGGCGTTTTATTTGTGAAAAAGTTTAATTTATGAAAGCATTGCATTACTCTATAAATTGAACTTTCATCAGTTTTTTTTTTGAGGGGGTGTGGGGGGGGGGGGGGGGACTATATCTTAATTGAAGTTACTTCTTTCTGTGCTATAATTGTTTTTCGGGGGGGGGGGGTGATGTTCTATGAGACAGGGTGAAGGGGAAGAACATGTAACTCTTAGCCAAAAAAAAAAAAAAAAAAAAAAAGGAGGAGGATTTCGGCCACTTCATATTTTAGGACTCTTTATTTCAATTTAATTTATTTCTACTTTTTATTCATATAATGGAAGCATTATATGAGTATATATGAGGGGGGGGGGGGGGGGGTAAGGAGTGAAGAAAGAAGTCAATCCGTCGGTCCTCCCAAGACCCGTATAAGGGGGCTGTAATCCCCCTGAAAAGAAAAGAAAATGACAATAATTTTTTTTTCTCATTTTTGCATCCTTTATATAAGGGACCGCTAATTATGCATGCTATGTTTTCATAGCATTAATTTATCTGAGAATTAAACCACAGAAACGTGACAAGATCAAATCGCCCCCTCTAGCTCTATGCATGGATATACTACTCGAACGTAATTATATCCATGCTCTGTCATGTCTATGTGCGAGAATCCCGCCCGGATGTAAATGAGATCGTGTGTCATCCACAGGCCACGTCAGGGCCGACGTAACATAAATAAATATCATTATTAAGTCATTCGTAATTCAGTACTAAAACAATCGTCATTTAGTCTTCAATATGAAAATTATTTTCTTCAGAACTCCTGCAAGATTTGGATAAAGAACACATACTCACGTGATGTAAATACTTCTTGGTAAAAAAATAACACTTTACCCGACTTTTTTTATATATTCAGTTTATTATTGTGACAAATATACGGTACGCGGTCTATATATGATAAACTGCTAAAATGTATTGTGAAATCCAGATAAAAATATTTATCACTTTTATTCTGTGAGTAGTTAATGGTTAATGCTGTTTGTCTTCATTATCGTGGTGGAGGTAACAAAAGCTGAGCTCTTATTCCCTTATTGCTTCTGATCATTACATTAAAAGTAAATTATGGGAGAAATCAGAGGAACACTACACCTGTTATGAATATATTCATGGCCCACTTGACAGGAATAAGGCAATTTACCCGGTAATATTCATGTATCCATAACTTAAGCTGTCATATCACGGCCAACACAATCATATGGTTATCGATGTCATTGGGGTAGCGCCGATGGGGGGGGGGGGGGGGGGGGCACTTGATACCTGATACCCCAGTCGAATACATAATAAATATAGGAATGATATAGGAGAGAGATAGAGAGAGAGAGGCAGACAGACAGACAGAGAAAGGTAAAGAAATATAAACATGACATGGGATTTCACGTTCAAAATATACGTATTGTTGATAAGAGAAGTGGCGCCGAGGAAGGGGGGGGGGGGGCACGGGGCACGAGCTACCCCAATTAAGTTTTTTTAAAGGAGATTTTAAAAAGGACGAAGATGTGAAGGGAATGAGAGAGAGAGGGGGTGGAGGGGCAGAGGGAGAGAAAGAGAGAGGAGGAGAGAATGAAGGAGGAGAGAATGAAGAGAGAAAGATAGAGAAAGAGAAAGAGAGAGAGAGAGAGAGAGAGACACACACACACACACACCTACACACACAAAACAATTATGATAAATCCCTCTCTGTGAATACATCTCATCTCTGATTCTGGTATTGAAATCACTGAGTAATGTCAAAGCTGTCCCCCACATTTGACTGGTCAGGACCTATGCTACGCCACTGAATAGTGTCATTAATGATACAAAGACGCCAGCTGTTACACGTACTAGCCTACTCTAAAAACGAATAATGAGCTTTTTAGATACAATGTTGGGAGGGGGGGGGGGTATTAGATGCATTCATGGTGTAAATTTTAGATATGACGAAAAATAGTTGGGACCAAACCTACGTGCGATATAATTATGTGCATTTCCAAATACCTATTTCTGTCTGCGCTGCTTGTGTTTTTCAGTGAGATTTAGTTAATTTCTTGTCATTTGATGATTCCAAAACCTCCCAGTGTACATCATTTCTTATGTACTACTTCATCAACCTTTCCCAATTAATTTGAGACATGTTTTCATTGTGTAATTGCATGAGCATAACTCAACTTTATCTTTCATAATTCTCAGTCTGTATAAAAGTCAACGAGTTAACTTTAATGTGGGAAAAAACAGAACTGCGGAAAATATTACAACTGAATATTGAGGTTCAGTCTTGTTTATCCACAATTACCACACTCCTTGCATTGCCCTCTCAGTGAGAAAAACGTAGGAAAGTAATGATATATTTATAGATTCAATGAAATAAAACTACTCACCTGCCTACTAGTACGTTCTTTTCTAAAGAAAAATACATCTTTATGAAACTTACACCTGTCACACGCAGCCATACGTTGGCTAAAATAAGGATATGCAAGTGCATTCGTACTTGGATAAAATATTAGCTTATTTTAAAGATTCTTTCGTTGACATTTCATGTGCCTAAGTAGTTTTTCCTCCTCGTGTATATTCGGTAGTAATGTAGAATGATTGTCAGACTCCCCACTGACCAGTCGGTTGATCCAATAGTATACCTTTTCCACATAGACTGATTTTATAGTTATAATTTTCATTATCATTATCAATGATGTGTGACAGGATCTTTGACAATGAGAGGTTGAAGAAGAAGAAATCTTGATGAGATTGGAGTTGGAATATAGTCAAGAACATCTACTCTACATAGAATATGCATCGCCCCCTCAATCCCCAAACAAAAAACAAGTACCAAATGGTAAAGAACACGGCGTATTAGCGATATATGTGTCTCGCCCACATGCGATAACTAGAAATATCGTGATCTCTGTTGCCATGCAACAGGTCCCCCAAGTGCATAAATCTGCATAAGTTATGCTTGCATATATCTACATTACTAATGTTTGGAAAGTGACGTTTACAAAGTTTTGTCATAAGAGAGTCTTGCGGGTAAACTGTGTTTGACCTGAAATGACCTTTGACCTTACCATGTGACCTCTGATGGCAGCATAACATGCAGGTCCCCTCAGTGCTTCTAAAACCCAAGTTTGGTTGAAAAGTGAGTGATGGTTGCAAAGTTATCTGTCATAAGAGAGTCTTGCAGGTAAACTTTAACGTATGACCTTTGACATTATCATGTGACCTCCAACGGCACCATAACATGCAGGTCCCCTTAGTGCATCTACAACCCAAGTTTGGTTGAAAAGTGAGTGACGGTTGCAAAATTATCTGTCATAAGAGAGTCTTGCAGGTAAACTTTAACATTTGACCTGAAATGACCTTTGACCTTATCATGTGACCTCCAACGGCACCATAACATGCAGGTCCCCTTAGTGCATCTACAACCCAAGTTTGGTTGAAAAGTGACGGTTGCAAAATTATCTGTCATAAGAGAGTCTTGCAGGTAAACTTTAACGTATGACCTGAAATGACCTTTGACCCTATCATGTGACCTCCAACGGCACCATAACATGCACGTCCCCTCAGTGCATCTACAACCCAAGTTTGGTTGAAAATTGAGTGATGGTTGCAAAGTTATCTGTCATAAGAGAGTCTTGCAGGTAAACTTTAACGTTTGACCTGAAATGACCTTTGACCTTATCATGTGACCTCCAACGGCACCATAACATGCAGGTCCCCTCAGTGCATCTACAACCCAAGTTTGGTTGAAAAGTGAGTGCGGGTTGCAAAGTTATCTGTCATAAGAGAGTCTTGCAGGTAAACTTTAACGTTTGACCTGAAATGAACTTTAACCTTATCATGTGACCTCCAACGGCACCATAACATGCAGGTCCCCTCAGTGCATCTACAACCAAAGTTTGGTTGAAAAGTGAGTGACGGTTGCAAAGTTATCTGTCATAAGAGAGTCTTGCAGGTAAACTTTAACGTTTGACCTGAAATTACCTTTGACCTTATCATGTGACCTCCAACGGCACCATAACATGCAGGTTCCCTCAGTGCATCTGCAACCCAAGTTTGGTTGAAAAGTGAGTGACGGTTGCAAAGTTATCTGTCATAAGAGAGTCTTGCAGGTAAACTTTAACGTTTGACCTGAAATGACCTTTGACCTTATCATGTGACCTCCAACGGCACCATAACATGCAGGTCCCCTCAGTGCATCTACAACCCAAGTTTGGTTGAAAAGTGAGTGACGGTTGCAAAGTTATCTGTCATAAGAGAGTCTTGCAGGTAAACTTTAACGTTTGACCTGAAATGACCTTTGACCTTATCATGTGACCTCCAACGGCACCATAACATGCAGGTCCCCTCAGTGCATCAACAACCCAAGTTTGGTTGAAAAGTGACGTACGGTTGCAAAGTTATCTGTCATAACGTTTGTGACGGACGGACGGACGGACGGACGACGGACGAAATTTGGATCCCTTAGTCTTAAAAACCCTTAAAAACGAAGCATCGATCATGTTGCATGGTAGTCAAGCCCTTTTAACTTGGCCATTATCCTTAACATCATTTTGAACCCGATTTGACTGGCCCGAAAATGTCTCTCACCTCGCTCTCTCTCTATCACTCACTGTCTCTAGCTCTTTCTTGCTCTCGCTTACTCCCCTCTCTCTCTCTCTCTCAAACACGAACACACACACACCTATGCTTCCTGTTCATTTCATGATTTTTTTCTTTGTTACATTTCATTACAATCACGTGTATAAAATAATTACCAAATGTGAGAGGAAAATAATGTGATCATAAATTAATTTTGAAATTTATGTACATGTATTATTCTCATAAGACAACATTATTAGGTATGATTACATCATCAAAATGAAATAACTTGCTACATACATGCACTCAGTGTAAAACAAAAATTTTAACATTTGTACAATTATTGAAATACTTGGTTTTGTGGTATGAACAAAAAGACTTTCTTGTTTTGTGTAATGATTAGCTCTCCATTGGGCCATGCCTGCCAAGTGGTGTCAAAAACATATATTTTTAATGCAAATTGGGTGAAGGGGTGGGGTCCGTAGGGGATGGGGTGGGTTGGTAGGAGGGTTTATCCAAGTGAAAGTCTTCAAATTACCTTTTTGGCTGTTGAGGGATAATCAGCTCTAGAAAACAAGCCAAGTTTTGTGATAGAAACCAATCATTAAACGAATAAACACCCAATTTAAGGGGGTTCCATGTTAGGTGACTACCCCCTCCCCCCTCCTCCCCCCCCCCCCCCCCCCGAGAGGGGGTGATCAGGTTCGGGAAAATTTGAACCCCATCAATTTCTGATAGCTTGGACCCCAATGAACCCCAAAATGCAAAAAAAAAAAGAAAAAAAGAATTGGCACAAAAGTCCTACGGGAGCTGTTTCAGTGACATACCATACCAAACTAATTACCAGAACTCAATCTTCGATGTCTTCAATCTTCTGATGGTAAATGATCAGTATGACTCTAATAATTGGTATTTCTTTGTTCCTTTGCATTCTAGTACACATTTTACAAAAATGGATTGAAACCATCAGTAAAATGAAAAAGAATCCGGAGCAAAAGCTCAATGATATCTGAAGGGCAATGAATTTGATAGACTCTTACAAAAACGTATGCGTGCTCTATCATTCTTTCCAAGGGGAGACGGTGGGGTTCGATTGAGAATTGGTAATGGAAAGAACTGGTATTTAGACTTGATTCCTCCTGGAATATAGGGCTTCAGATAGTTCGGTTGATTAGTTCGGTTGATGAAAAGTTAAAAATGAATGGTTTAATAGGTAATAATGGGTCGATAATTACCTGAGGGAAGTAGGAGCGTTGATTAAAGAAACTCAGTATATCTTTAAACATACCTTTGCTTTTTTCAGTAGATAGTTATGAAATATACTGTAAGATAGTTCGTAACCATGGTAACTTCCGCATTGTCGAATAATTGCATTTTCCTTGTTATAGGAAGATCATTTCTCTTTAATACAATGTGGTATAAGATATTGAGCGATATGCCTATCGTCGTGGTTAACATTTAAGAAATCATCCATTGCTAAAATTACTTGAAAAATCTGGAATAAAAGGAGATTTAACAAACCCATATCAAGTAGCCATTTATTATATAAAACATAAATTGAATACACATATCTGGTGTAAATAGGCATACCGAAAACTAGAACATAAATTTATTTCCATTATTTCAGAGGACCGTAGGGAACCTCGGCAATGTTATTACAACGGGATGTAACTGTTGTTGTTTGTGTAGTATTTTTGTTACAGTGGTCAACTATAGACCTACAAGAATGTTATTAAGTTTTTAGGGTGAAACAAGCTTAAAGATATCAGCCTATGTTATTTTGAAATTCAGTATTATCTTTAAGAAATAGATATAAGGTGGTTCATAACTTCCTTATTAGTTTCTTATCATTTCCTCAACCTTCTTTTGATCTGTCTGTCTGATTTGTTCTGCTTGTATTGAAAGTTGGACCGGACTTGTCCATTAAATCTGGCCCGTACAGTTATATACAGTTATAACGCGGTATAATGGGATTCGACTTGGTATTAAGTTTATAATGAATCAGAGAGAAGTCATAATTAGAAAGACATCAGTCTGTTTATTACGGGCGCCACATTGTTTACCCTGCACCATAAAACAGAATACAAGGCTTTACAAGATAAAAGAAGGATACGCCATCCTTTGAATTTGATGGTCTCTAACGGATGCTATTAATCTCTTATATCTCTACATCCCTTTTGTCTTTTTGTTGATGGTTTTATACAATTATCATTCTGCAAGACTTTAAAACAATTCTATTTTTGTTAGGAGATGAGGACGGGTGCGAGAGCACATTCCCTCCAGTAAAAGCCCCCTCTCTCACTAGATAAGTTTGAGATTAGTGAAAACGGGTTTGGTAATATTTTTCTACTAGTTACACCCGGTAAAATTAGTGAACATATAGTTTGATCATATTTTTTCACTACCACCTCTAGAAAAAAGCTTATCCCCGACTTAACAAGTTTGAGACTAGTGAAAATTCGATCAGAATTTTGTTCACTATACCCCATTCTTTTTTTCCAAAAAAGATCAATTAAACATTTGCCCCCGCCTCTGCCCACCCCTCCCTATAAAATTTCGAAAACTTTGTATCCTGCACCAAGTGTGAGGATAAAACCTGTCGAGTTCCACATCTTGTAAAGTTTGCAATCTTTCAGACTCTCCTTTAAAATTAAAACTAAATCAGAAACAAAATACATTCAATGTTTACCATCTAATGGCTTCGTATAATCTCCTTTAAATGTAATTTCGTTGAGTCCTTTTTCTTAGAAAATTGCTGAGGAGAAGTTGTTCATTCCTAATGAAGGAGCTACGAGGTTTAACAAAGAGCGGATTTAGTCCAACACAGAGCAACAAATCTATGAGATGAAAAGGGCTCTTCTACCTCCTCGATTGGGAAGACATGTGTTGTTGTCTGCATTCAGTTATTCAAATCAACAATAATGCTGTGGACCTTTGGGTCCTGTCAGAAATAGCACGAGGCAGGGAACGTGAGCAAAGCCGAGATGCTTTGGGTTGAGTATATATTCTAGGGTTGAAGGTTTTGTTTGGCAAGCCGGAGACATTAGAATCACACGAAGCACTTTCTCCTCTTGTATTATTTGTGTTTACTGTAGCGAAACTCGCCCCGTAAGAAGATATCGATTATGGATGGCCAACTTAAAAATTTCACCCACAGAGCTTGCTCTGTCGACCACGGAGAAAGATATACTGACCATTCGTAATGCAGAGCGGACGGCGTACGCGTAGCGGAATTTAGTCGGGATTTTATCTTTGTCGCGTAGATTGCGGACGCTGTTATTTATTATGAGAGGACGGCAGTGTAACGTTCGACCAGGGAAGTGTTAGAGAGATCCCATCCCTCTTGGAGTCTTCAATTGAGTTCCGTTTGGTCAAATCTAGTGTGAATTACGTCAGTATTACGGTGGACATGGATATCCCTTGAATACGGCTCTGACCCGAGACGAGGGGTGACCGAAAGCAATGGTGTTAACATGAAATATGAACTGCTATGGCTTCTGAACGAATAACGGCTTCCGTGGTTGGTGTACCTAATTATGTTAGTGCTAGCAACCAATCAAATACTGATTCATTATCATGGGAATATTGGAAGAACTCCAGTGGAAATGCTACGGAATCAAATGGAATTTATATTATATTCGACCCACTGGCTACCGTGGGCATAATCACTGTTTATTCCATAATCATAATGGCAACCATTCTGGGCAATCTGCTTGTGTTAACGTCGGTGTGTATTGAGAAGAAGCTTCGAAGCCCTCCGAATATCTTGATCATTAATCTCGCCGTCGCCGATATCGCGGTCGCTGTCCTTGTCATGCCACTAGCAGCATCGTATGATCTCAGCGGACAGTGGATATTTAGCCAACCTCTTTGTGATATGTTTATATGTTTCGATGTCATGTGCTGCACCGCGTCGATTGTTGATCTCTGTGTGATTTCTGTGGACCGTTATCTTGCCATTTCAAGACCTTTCCGTTATGCCAGGCATCGGACAACCAGACTTATGTTAGGCCTGGTCATTGGTGTATGGGCTATCAGTGCTTTCATCTCTTTCTCGCCTCTTCTGATTTTTAAAAACGAACACACGGCGAACCATTGTCTGCTTTCACAAGATCCTATCTACACTATCTATTCAACTTTAACAGCTTTCTATGTACCTCTGCTGATCATGGTTGTGGTATATTATAAGATTTATCGTGCAGCTGGTGAGATAGAAAAGAGAGAACTCCAGAGGCGGCCAAGCACGCCCGGATTATTACCCAGAGGACCGGTTGTTGCTAGATCAGGCAGTCTTTCAAGCGACAGCGACTCCACGAGCGATCCTTCGAAAGAACTCCGACGGAAATCTTCGCTCGTTCGCTTCACGGATTACGTGCGGAGTGCATCGAGGAATTCCCTGGCTTCTGTTCAAGGCGGCAGGAATAAGATCTCGGTCAAGTTGGAGCGCAAAGCGTCGAAAACTCTGGGTATCATCATGGGCGCGTTTGTCGTCTGCTGGCTCCCGTTCTTCGTGCTTGCCATCGCGCGTGTCTTCTGCAATTGTATCATTCCTCAGGCCTTGCACGGGACCCTCGTCTGGTTAGGATACGTAAACTGCATGCTAAATCCCATCATTTATCCTTTCTTCAACAAAGACTTTGGGCCAGCGTATCGTAAAATGCTTTCCTACTGCTGTTGTAGGCTTTGCCCTGGTCGTAGAGATTATTATTCAACTAATCTTCCGTTCACGCCTGCAAGACGGTATTCATTTAATCCTCATCAAACGCTACATCCCGCCATTCCACCGGAGCTTCACGTCATTGCCGAAGATAGCCATGACGAAGATCCGCAGGAAAATGGGGACAAAAAGCAAGAGAATTGTAGAAAAGACATGGACGGAATCAAATACAATCCATTAAACCTTGACAAATTTAACGGCAACAGCAAAGACAGAGACAACCTTAATGAAACAACTGCAACGCATGTGTAATTTCTAAACTCAGCGACAGCTAACTTTTGCGTAATATCTCTGTAACCGAAAAGTGACATAAGTTTCAGTTGAGAGATCTGGAAACATATATCTCTTCGTATTATTCCCTGTATTGGCAGATATAAAACGTATTCTCTGAAATTTTCGATTTTCTTCTTTGCCTCATGGAAAAGCATTCCTATAAACTATTCACGAGAGGTTTTAAACAAACATAATGACAGATATTGAGTGGCCTCTATCGCATTCTGAAGAAGACCTCGTCTTCGGAAGCACTACTAATTGTATAGGTCTGTCTGCAAATGGGAAGGTCTGTTTATTTTTTCCCGACAGAGTAAACAAAAAGGGTGTACGTATGTTGCTTCCATGGTAATTAATACATTCAATAGACTACCAACATACCAATCTAATCAAGCTTAATAAACCCGTCAATAAAGATATACTAAACGATTGAAAACTGCTTTTACATTATGGTTGCCATCTATAGCCGCTCCTCAGAGTTGATTAAGGCTTTCCCTACATATGAACAGATATAGCTCAGAAGATGTGAATAAAGTGGCAATACTCCCACACACTTATCGTTATCGTTTGAAGGTCGTAATGATCAAAATTAAGTAGTTAATTACATTCTTCCTTTATGTTCTTTCCCGATGAGGCAACATGTGAAAAGTAAATTGCTAACCATGTTAACCAAATTGACTAATCTCTTGGGTTATGGATGGCTCCTAATTGTCATTTTCTAGTTACAGGAGTCATATAGCAGGAATTAATATAGTCATTACATCTACGATACGTATAATCTGGACAATTATGTCAAGTATTCTGTTAACACGATGCACAAATGACTAATTCATGGTGCTACAGATAATAATTGTTTTACAATTGTTTAAAAGGACAAACGATTTATTTGTATTTGAAAAAGAAGTAAACACAATGAAATGTTTTGCGAACGCAGTTGTACCAATGTGAGCAATTATTATACTATACATTTGACCATTAGGGTATCTCTAGCCAGTGTGAAAATAATTTCGTTGCATTTTAAAGAAATGTACTTTGTCACAATCGTGTAGAATCAAAGAAAATAATGAATGCAAATATGACGATTCCCTTAGCACCAATAAACTGTTTATTAATTTAGTTAATTATTTAGATAGGTTTTACGACTTACTCAATAATTGAGATGATACAAAATGATATTTCATCACTATTCCAATATTTTGCATGGTCAACTATAATTGTATTTCATTCTGTAGTGGAAATTGGATTCAGCCATTCTTCTGAGATTGTGTTAATTTTGGTATATGACTTGTATTTGTGGGTATTATATTGGTTGTCTTTAGTGAATACGACAAAAGTCTCATAAATCCAGCGGATTTATGCATTGAACGATTTCTCAGGTTAGGTTATATATAGACGCAATGGCCTAGTCATGGGTGATATAAAGTGGGGCAGAATTTCACTTTGAAGCTTATTTGAAATTTTCACTGTATATAAAATGAAAATAATTTTACACTCAAAGGAACCGTGGAAATCATGACGAAATCACTGAATATTGATCAATGATATGTATATATATATATATTTATAAAATAGTGCGCATAGACATTGGGATATGGTAATACACACACATGGGGTGAAAAACTCTTGGTCCAAGTCCGTTTATGGGATGAATTATCAGGTCTCCTCATGTTATGGATGTATGTATATATACAAACGACTAATGGGTACATTAGGAGGACAGTTTTTGTTCTTTTTCTTTGTTCAACTGTCGACCTAATGTATCAACTGTCTACCTAATGTAGGGGTCGCTATTATGACGGAATAAACTGCATTGTTAGGTGTCGACTTAATGTACCCGTTAGTCAAATATATATATATATATATATATTTGTATATATCCAAGTATAGGTAAAACCATCCAGTGGTAAAGTGCTTGACTGGAAACAGGAGCTTAGATAACTATATATTGGACTATGCACTACATAGAGTTTTACAGTTCTGTTTCGTAAGAGCCCAGTGTAGTTGGCCCTCACTCTTCGTAAACTAAAATAATGTTGAATGAGTCAGCCTTGGTTATTCAACGAGCATATTCATTTAATGGAGAAGTTGGATAATAGGTATTTTGTTTTGTGTCTGCATGAGCTGGCCAGTTCGTTTCTTTTGTTAAGGGTTGACAAAAGCGGCTTGTGGATAATGAAGCACTTTTCCTCAAGACAAATTAGGTTGCATCTCCTACTGGTTGGGGTGTAAGCTCTGGCTTTTCCGATGATTTTTCATTGTATGGTGTGCTCGACATTGTAAGGTGTACTCAACAATGTCGAGCACACCATACAATGGAAAATCATCGGAAAAGCCAGAGCTTACACCCCAACCAGTAGGAGAAAAAATACCTATTATGCAACTTCCCCATTAAATGAATATGTTGGTTGAATAACCAAGGCTGACTCATTCTACATTTAGTTTCCGAAGAGTGAGGGCCTACTACACTGGGCTCTTACGAAACAGAACTGTAAAACTCTATGTAGTGCATAGTCCAATATATAGTTATCTAAGCTCCTGTTTCCAGTCAAGCACTTGACCACTGGATGGTTTTACCTATACTTGGAGATATATATATATATATATATATATATCATAATAATAATAATAATAATAATAATAATAATAATGGAGACTTATATAGCGCACATATCCACTCTTAGAGTGCTCAAGGCGCAGAATATAAACAATCATATTATTACCCCGGTCATTGGATTCTGGCACGCCCGCACACAGTGTATGCACATTCTCCACTCTCTGGGGAGCATTCCAGCCAGTCGCCTGTTAAGCGTACACATGCTAAGCAAAGGACATTAACTTTCGCCATCCTACCGGGTACCCATTTAACACCTGGGTGGAGAGTGGCAAATGTAGATTAACGTCTTGCTAACGTTTTTGCGCTTACCTCAACACGACACTCCCTTTCAGCACAAAAAATGTCTCCAATCAACTTATCCTGGTAAAGAGTACTTAGCACAAAACATCAAAGTAGGATATTTGAGAGCAATTGAATATATCACAGTAAATATATTTCTTTCATTTTGTGTCATAAAGCTATCATGAAAATTAAAGTAGTTTTAAGAAATTAGCATTATTTCAAAAACAATATCGGTTAGAAAATACAACTGTGTACCTCGGAATGTACTTTCATATGTAAATAATAAAAGCACATGCCGGTATAGTTTGAGATTTCTAGATAAGACGGGAAACCGAATTATGTAATCATCCGACCTTTTCAGGCCGTTAGCAACGAATTCTGTTATGATTCACTCTCAGACACATTTCCCTCATTACAGATTCAATTCCATATGAGCAGATATGACCTTTATTATGTTTACCTTTAAAAGAAATATAAGAATTATTACTCAAGGTAATCCCTGTCTTCCTTTCGTCGTAGAATACCATTATTCATCAATAAAGCCAGACATGTAGTTCACTAGAAAATTACTCTTACTCATCAGTAATTTTGTTGTCCTACGCTAGTGTTATATGAATTCCATGATATATATATAAATGCAAATACAAATGCAATACATGCAAACATTATTGGCCACCAACTCCTGTTGGAGAAAAAGGATTTTGGCGAAATATTATGAGAGGATAATGGTGTGTATCTTCGATCAATGCCCTTATTTTCCTCCCATCTATAGCCAATTATGATAGCTGTAGAGTTTACACTAAATTTCTTACGTGATCATTTTTGTGTATTGATTTAGTCAGGTAAAATGGAAATAATTGGATTTGGTGTAAACATATTTAGCATGTCGTGTGTGGTATTTTGTCAGCCAATAACTGACGCACCTTTACTTGTTATACACTTCACAGTTCACGTTGTTCCAAAAATCGGCTATTCTGGCTTTGCAAGTGTTTTTCTTAGAACACTGGATCAACCTCGGAGACCGCCCTTCCGGAAAATTGCAGTGATAGTTCTCCTTTAATTAAGCAGATCATCTCAAAATGTTAAAGAAAAATGAGAAAAATTAGCAGTAAACGGGTTTATGGGCTATAGCTTGTGATCTTGAAGCGTTATTATAAAAAATTGCTGGTATAGAATGTAATATATATATATATATATATTATATATATAAATAGTGCATGGTCTATCAAGCGCTATACTGGATTATGTGCACGACAAATACTGAATTGTCCCGAGTGCAGTTTTTTTTAAATAGACCTGCACGAGGGATAATTTAGTATTTGGAGTTCATATAGTCCAGTAATGGTGCATAAATGTAAAATGCACTAATTTTAATCTAGACCCCTAGATTTATAACTGTTATTGTGTATAAACCAAAGTTATAGTACACTATCGTGTACGATCGTGCACGATCGTGTACTATAACAAAACTTTGCACATCACGTGATACGAATCTAACTAATTACAGTGCGTTTTATACATACATTATTTACTATTACCAAATATATACATTATAATTATTAGAAGTTTATATTAACCCATAGACTACGGGAACCGGGTGGCTCCTGTATTAAACCTCGTTAAAGAATTCAGTAGTCAACGGGTTAAAAACATTTATGTTCTCGTATATCTAGTGTGCATTGAAATTTGTCACATGGGTAGACATGGGTAGATCTTTGACGCCCCTGTTTGTTGACACTGCTGCTTCTACGTTGAAAGTTTTAAAATGCTATTATCTGAAATTATTCTTGTCATGGTTGTGAAAATGTTCATGTCTCGTTAGAATACTTTTTATTGAAGTTACTGGTCGAAATTCTACCTATTACCTATTACTTTTGAAATGGGGTATATGAAATATGTGGGATCGGTAGAAATAAGTATCTTTTATATGACCAACAAGAGACAGAAACTTAATAGATTCATACAGGCAAACATGCGGATGTATAAGAAAGTATAGATATTTATGTATATCTAGGATTTATTTATTTTCTATTCTTTAAATGTCTCTCACATGATTAAAGAGAAGGTTACACTCATTCAATTTGAATGCAATCAGTATTCAGCATGTAAATATGCATGTTACATTTTACAATGTGTTTTAAACCAAAGAAGTATTATACATGATTTCATATGGAAACGTCGGTTGCAAGGTAAAGCGTGCGATATGTGTCTTTGTGTATTTCAAAAAATATGATATATAATATTATGTATGTATTATGATGGACGCATGAATGTTGTAATGACAGTGCATATATATAATAAAAAGTGTTTTTTTAACAATGTGAAAGTGTAACACTCAGTCGTCTTCATTAGTATATCCATGTTAATTATTGACAATTGGGAATGAGTCACGTCAATGCGTATCTCGACCGGAAAGAACATATTGTGACCACAGTGGCGATTTGGAACTTTTTACACAGTGTAACATAGTGTGATGCTTACTGTGACAGAAGCAGAGAGAATTAGAGTGTGTTCCATGGCAGTCTCATGAGGGACATTTTCACAGTGTACATATGGAATTATTTTGTTTTTAACACTGATTTGAACCGTTTTTACACAGTGGCAAACTGTGGAACACTCAGACAGTTCTTTTCGGAATCAATGAATGAATCATTTGAATGAAAATAACAATTCAATTACGTATGAGTCATTGTCACTACCTCTATTCGCAGCCATAGGGGGAATCCTTTTATCTCAGCCTATTGTTATCATTCCCCGTAACGCCCGTCCAAATTCACCTTAACGCCCAATTGTTATTGTGACGGAATAAACCGCATTGTTAGGATTCCCCCTATGATCGGAAATAGGGATATATATGAATGTAATATATAAGTATATAAGTGTACGGAAATAACATATATAACAGCGTTGGCAACTCACGTGGAAGGGGGCGACAATTTTTCCCCTCGGACCGCCAAAATTCACTCAGTTGGGGGGGGGGGGGGGGGGGGAGGTACAATTGAAAAAGGGGGTACAATGCATATTTTTCTTCAAAAAGGAGGGGGCACGGGCTGGATGTGCCCTCCCCCTAAATCCGCCACTGGCTTATGCTGTAACTTTCCGAATAACGTACATACCGGTATATCTGTACTGAAGTGCGACCTATCATTCCTATTATACCACTGAAAGTTGTTGAAATATAATATAACAATGCAGCTTCCTAAAATTATTTCAGTTTTATGGAATAATAGTTAAATCACATTTCCCATTAATTATATAAACATAAGTCAAAACACTTAGATTTATCAAACTTATAATTTCTTGGGAATTTTTTCTTCTTCTCTTGGACTCCAGTAACTTTTTTGTAAAAGATAATGCATATATCTGTTCTCCGATAAATTTTGTGTGCGGCTAGACAGTGTATAAGAGAGTTGTGACAACTAATTTACTCTCATTATAGTCTTAACTATTATTCCATAAATCTAATTGAATTTTGTTTTTGATTGTATCAAGTTTACGTTTGGACGGATGCAAACAATGGTCGATTGATTAGGACAGAGCCTCACCCCCCCCCCCCCCCCCCCTCCCGATGGGAAAGAGGAAAAATATTTTCATGGGACTACTTTAAGATGCTCGCATTGATGATTTATATTGGAATTAATGATACAGATTAACTACCAAGTTGATTACCTCATACTGTCAAGAAACACACAGGATCTAATAACGAACCATGCAGCCGCCCCTCATGGGACTATCCCTATACAAAGTTGGTGTCACCATACGGATCGAGCTATCTCCTACCAGTAAGGATTATTACATAACACATCGTAATACTTCACGCCTTAAAGTATATCATACGTATGCACGAGCCAGACGATTAGACAATTAAAGGGGAAGTCCTCCCTGATATATATATATATATATATTTTTTTTTTTTTTGGGGGGGGGGGGGGGTTAATAAAAAAAAACATTAAAATGGGAGAAAGTTTGGGGAAATCCGATAGAAATTTCTAAGCTATAATTTTTTTTCAAGTTGTAACAAATCAAACGCAGACCTCTCTCATTTGCCCTGTACTAAAATAAAAATGCATTCATTTTCATTTTCTGTTAAGAAAATATCTTTTCATACGTGCAACCTAAATACATTTATCACAGATATATCTTCTTATATCCGCTGTAAGAAATAGATCTAATCCTTCATCAAAAACATTTTTTTTAAGTCATGAAAATTTCAGAACAAAGTAAATGAGCGAGACGCTCGAAAAGTAAACGGATTTGCTAACTTGCGTTTGATTGATTACATTTAACAAAAGAAATCAAAAGAAATAAGTTTATTATCTTTAATCAAATTTAATCAAACTTTTACCGATCAGCTTCTCTCATTTTTTATTTTTTGTGTTGCTTTTATTAGAACCAACTAAATACCAGGGTGAACTTCCTCTTTAATATGAATTAAAATATTACAGTTCACTTGGTACATGAATTATGTAGTATGTAGTATACTGGTGATGCATTTTCCATTGTGAATTAAACTAGAAATAATGTACAAGTCATTCCGCATAGTTCTGCATTTAGTAGGAACAATGTTCCATCATAAGACTTGAATCATCGACATTACAACAAGTTTACGTAGTGATGCTAAAAATCTCGAAACAATTAAAAGCACTAAACACAGATGTAGGTACATCGGGACTGCGCAAATGGAGCACCAGAATTCTGATCAAAGTCACATCCATCTAAATTACAAGATAATTTGTCTGACTTTTACCAATGATCTCTTGGAAACAATATGACTTTCAACCCATCGAAATGTCATTGTATGTATGTGTCTTTTTCAAAGAATGTTGTTGAACAAAGACATCTTTTTATTGGGGATGTGTGTTTGAATAATGTACAAAGAGCAAATATATTAGAAATCACTGTGCAGTGTGATTTGAAATGGGACAGTCATATGTCGTAGCAACAGAAAACTTTATATGCTTCGTTGTCTTAAAACATACAGATTACCACTTTGTGATTTAATAACGGTCTACAAGGGATACATTCGCCCAATAATGGATTATGGTGTACCTGTCTTCAATGGAAACCTAACACAAAACCAAACTAGACATTTAATTCGTCACTGAAGACGAATTAGGTGGTCTTAGCAAACTGCAAGATGTGATAATATTTGTGCAAGATAATAATCATGATAATGTTGACGACAATGATAATGAGATGCTCATAAGTGATGACAATGACGATAATGACATATTGATAATGATGATCATGACATTTAGAACGAGGTGCATGCAATGTCGTCCGTATCTTCTATTTTGTTGAGAAGTTGACAGGTGAAATATAAAGATATGCATGGTAAAACATGATATAAGATAAGATGGGAGAAAATAATGCATACTGTGAAATTAGGAGATGATAGAATCATGAAAACAAGAAACAAAGAACAAAAAACAAAGAATGATGATGATAATGGTGATGACATTGATGATAGTGATGATAATGATGGTTACGGTGATGATGGTAATGGTGGTTGTGATGATAATAATGGTGATGATATTGGTGATGATAATAATGATGAATCATTCCTTTAATAGTATGGCTCAGTATATATTTCATTTAAACACATATTGTTGTAATACGCTCTAGTTTAGACCTATAATATATAGCTTATTTTAAAGATAGATTAGAGAAACATGCAATAACTTCTCAGCTCTGTTATTATGAAATATCTCCAGTGAACCAGAACTGCACTAACACTGTGTAAAAGTAGAGTCCTACAAGCATGATATGTATGTGTAATTGTCATTATCTCAGCGTAGTAACTCTATGATCAAATTATTAAGACATGATTATTGACATCAAAGTGACATATCCACAAATAGGGAAAATGTCCTCGATTTTCGGTATGTATCTTTTACTGGAACGTCGGAAGGTATTATTTTGAATGCATACTGAAAAGAAAATTCCCCCTTTCTTACAGTTTGTTGTATGGTTTCACGTTAAGTGTGAGATTATCGGGGCAATAGCCGCAAAGGTCGCGTATTACATGTGTACACGGTAGGGAATCCAACAAGGACAGGCAAACTTTATTTCTTCTTTATTTTTTACAATATCTATTTATTATATTTATTACTTTTTACCTCGCCCCCTTCGTTTTTTTCAATACAGGGATTCAAATTGATATCTAACAATAGGGAAAGGAAAAAAGGAGGTGGGGTTGCCTTTTACATTTCAGATAACTTAGTTTTTGATATAAGACCCGAACTAACACACGCGACCGAAGTAATCGAATGTTTATTTATCGAATTAAAAAATCACGGTGACAAAAATATTATTATAGGTGAAGTCTACAGGCCTCCCAATGCAAACTTTATTGAGTTTATATCTGTTATCCAGTCGATATTAGCCTCACCTCTTCTTAATAACAAACCTTGTTTCATCATGGGAGACTTTAACCTAAATTTACTTCATTATCATCAGAATTCGAATTGTAGGGACTTCTTAGACATACTACTCTCACATTCATTTATTCCGGCCATCACGAAGCCTACCAGAATTTCTGATACCTCATCAACCCTCATAGATAACATCTTTACCAATACTAATTCCCCCGTTTTCTCTGGCGTCGTTGTTTCTGACTTATCTGATCATTTTCCTATATTTTCCTTTATATCGAACATCACACAATCATCTCCATCAGGTAATAGTAAACAGAATGGATTTCGAGTGTTATCAGAGGACAACCTCAACAGATTCAGAGAAAGCCTCTCGTCTATTAACTGGCAACAGGTATACGATATTGAAGATTCCAACTTAGCATTCGACAAATTTATTGATATATTTACTGAATTGTTTGACACCAACATACCCTTACAATGTCCTGCCCGCATAAACTACAAAAAGGTGCCAATATCTCCTTGGATCTCGAAAGCTCTCCTAAGGTCAATAAACAGAAAAAATAGACTGTTCTATAAATATAAAGCTAATCCAAAAGAAAGAAACAAAAATAGATACACTCATTACCGGAATAATTTAACCACTTTAATCCGCACGGCAAAAAAACAATATTATTCAAATCAATTCCACATATTCAAGTCAGACATCAAAAGTACGTGGAAAGTAATCCACAAAGTTTTAAATAAAGAAAATAATAAATCTGACTTTAGTAATAGTCATGTTGATGGTGAACATATAGATAACCAGACTTCCGTGGCCAATGCATTTAATTCCTTTTTTGTAAACATAGGCCCTAATCTTGCCCATAACATTCCTGAATCCAATATACCATTCCATTCTTTTCTAATGGACAAAATATCACACAGTTTATTTTTTTTACCGGTTCACGAAAATGAAGTTATTGACATTGTAAGCAATTTAAAGCTAAAAAACAGCTCTGGGTACGATGGTATAACAAATGTTTTATTAAAAAATATCGTTCATGAAATAGTTTCTCCTTTAACCCATATTTTCAATCTATCACTAACAAACGGCACTGTCCCCAATAAAATGAAGACTGCAAAGGTCATACCTATTTTCAAGAAAGGTGACCGACAAGACGTAGGTAATTACCACCCCATATCACTCCAAACAAGCTTCTCAAAGATTCTAGAAAAACTTGTCTATTCTCGCCTTATTACATTTTAAAATAATAATCATGTTCTCTCCGGGTCTCAATTTGGTTTCCGCAAAAAGCATTCAACTACGCACGCACTTCTGTTATTCATTAATAAAATTGCCAGAGCGATTGACGGTATGTCGCACACTGCAGGTATTTTCCTGGACTTCTCCAAGGCCTTCGATACTATAAATCATGATATATTGTTGCATAAGTTGTCCCACTATGGTATTCGGGGGAAGGCCTTGGAGTGGTTCAGGAACTACCTTATTGATAGAAAACAATATGTATACATAAATGGTTTCAAATCGACCCTTCAATCAATTACTTGTGGTGTCCCTCAAGGCTCTTTACTAGGCCCGCTCCTGTTTATCTTATACATTAACGATCTCCAAAACTCATCTGCAGTCTTATCATTTATCCTTTTTGCCGATGACTCCAATATTTTTTGCTCTCACCAGAACCCCGATACACTTCTCAACATCGTAAACACTGAATTAAAATGCGTTTCTGACTGGATTCAAGCTAACAAATTGTCGCTCAATATAAATAAAACAAATTTCATGTTATTTAGTAATTCTATATCATCCCTACCAGGTAATATACAAATTAACAATAAAAATATCGCCCAGGTTGAATCTACCAAATTTCTGGGTGTTTTTAGAGACACTAGACTAACATGGAAGGTTCAAATTGATTGCCTATGTAAACTGTTATCACGTAATTCAGGTGTAATGAACAAGTTGAAACCTTTTGTACCTCCTCATGTTATGCTTATACTCTATTCTGCCCTGATCTTGCCTTATCTTAATTATTGTATACTTGCATGGGGAAATTGTTCTATAACCATAATTGACAAAATTAAAGTTGTACAAAAACGGGTTATTAGAATAGTAAATAATGTTGGATTTCGTGCACATACAAATGAACTTTTCTATAATTGTAACATCCTTAAGATATCTGACTTGTACTTGTATAATGTTGGAATATTTATGTATGAACTCTCGAAAGGTAATTTACCAGATGCTTTCGTCCCTATTTTTCAACGCAATAATGCTGTACATTCCTATCCAACTAGGCAAACAAACCATTTTCACCTCCCCGTTTCGCACCGTTTTCGCAAACAAAACAATCACCTTTACTGGACCCAAATTCTGGAACAGCCTGAATAACGAACTAGTTGATAGCCCCTCCAACAATTCTTTTAAACGGAAGCTAAGGTGTTACCTCTTAAGTAAGTACATGCATATATGAATATTCATATCTTGTTGGATCGTACTGGTGGTCACATAGACTTTGCTTGTGTAACACTGTCATGTCTTTACAAATTTTTCTTCTCCTTCTTCTTTTGCTTTTTTTCATTTTCTCTTTTTCTTTTCTTCATCTTATTTTCCTTTTTTCTTTCTTTCTTCTTCTTCTCTTTCGTCTTTTCGTTTCTTTACTCCATATTCTGAGCTTTGCTCTCCGTGTACGTTTTATAAATGTGATATTTCGAGTCCGTCCCCCCTTTTCATTGCATCCAAATCAGAATTACTTTATACGGGAGCCTAATCATTTACAAGCAATGCTTTTTATTTAGGCTCCCCACATTTTACATATTTCCTCTTTTGCCAGTCGTTTATATATTTCTCAAACTTTTTACCTATTTACTGTACATTATACTTGATCTGAGTTCCTTTGAAATTGACAGTTATGCTTGTAAAATAACTTCTGAAAAATTGTTTCGATGTAAATGTGGAATGTGGAACAAATAAACTTCAAACTTCAAACTTCAAACTACAATATGTATACTGTGGCTTCTTGCCTGGTGTGGGTGTTGGTGAGTGTGTGTTTTGGTGGGAGGTCCAAACGTACAGATTACTTGTCGTTTGACAATCATTCATGTTTAGTAAAATTGAACCCATGGAAAGATGTGGAGAGGAGGTAATCCTCATCCCAGCCCCTTCATCATACCCATGCAATAGAAAATTTGAGATTTTAACGACAAGAAATTTGTCGCACTGAAGCACGTATCTACACACGCGTCCTTCTTCCATCCTAAAAAAAATCGAATGCATATCTATCACCTGTTGGATACTCTTTTTTTTCCTTGATAGTCGTTTATGGAATGACATTGCATATTATGTAATTGACATGCAAGTCTATTTTCTGTCAGGAAAGTTTGAGAAAAGGGTAAGGAAAGGGAAGGTTGAGTTCTGGGAAAGGTAAAACATAACTTGTGAACTTTCTCATTTCTTTATGTCAGTTTGGAAGATCATCATAGCAGAAATGCCCCTGAAAAGAATTGTTTATCAGATGACCTCACATTCAAAACAGCTGAAGTTGGGCGGAACATGTGTACGTAGTCCCATATACACTTGTTTGTGTGCAGTGCATGTGATTCTCAGCAGGATTGAGTCAATTTCTTCTCGCTTTGGTGATTCCAAAACCTTACATCATACAAAAATTCTATATTACTATATAATTCTACTATATAATCAACCTTTCCCAGTTGATTTGAGACAGTTTCTTTCGCAATGTTATCACATGACCGGAACTCAACTTTATCTTTGACTGATAATGTTAATGTCTTTGCTCCTGACGATGACGCAGAAAATTTGAGCGACATCACTAGTTGGCTACAATACATTACCAAAGTCTTGAACTTATTATTTTCGCCCAGCCAATCATCATTAAATTCAAATATGTATAACTATATCTGTCCCTTAAATTGTAACTTTCCTAATTACGGGAAAGTGACACAAAACAATCTCAAGCAATTTTCATAAATTTCTTGCTTAAAGCAGTTTATGGAATACAGGCCCAATAAGCTGAAGGCTGTAATAAGCTATATAGACAATTTCCGTATTTTTTAATGAATATTTCATTCTGGGATGTCCAGTTAATGTACCGTTACAGAGTTGTGTAATTTCTAGTTGCCTTAGAGCTATTGACCCAGTGCCGTATATAGATAGAGTCTGGCCAACTCGGCTCCAGTTGGGTAACAACATGGCGCATATTCTTTTGTTGCAAGCTTACATAACAAAGGAATATACGCCATGTTGCTACCCAACTGAAACCGAGTTGGCCAGACTCTCTCTATATACGGCACTGTATTGACCGTGTATAGGACGCCACTGTATTCTTTACTGTTCTGGGATGCACCAATAAGGAACAAATCGTTGCTGTCTGAATCTATTTATATCTCTTGTGGTCCTCTCCACCATTCATAGGGCTTGAATGCCTGAGAGAGTCTGGATAATCAAAATACAAAGAAGACTTGGTGATGTGTCTTGGGCACGATGGTGAGGGAAAGATAATTTGTTTTCGCTGGACGGCTTTAATTTTCTTACACTATTTAAACATAGACGCGTTAGTGGATGAAAAAATGTGTTGTTGGTTTTAGTTGTTATACTGGATACACGTGGCGTGCCACGGGTCGATCCAGATATTGAAGGGAGAGAGAGGGCATCGGCATCATTAGGAGGCACCGGTCTTACTCGGTTAACGAAGTGCGAATTAACAGGGCCAGCGATAAGCAATCTGAGCATGAGCAGATAAAGGTCATCTGTACCAAATTCTAAAACCCACTGACACTAATATTCGATATATGCTCATGAATGTTATGTAATCATTATTCAATTATGCACTAATGGTGCATTCCATGATATGCAGGTGGAAGTATTCTTTTTAAAGGGGGAAACAAAAGCTATTCATGAGGCACCTCTATCACTCCCAGAGATATTTTTCTGAAGTGCACATAAAGGGACCCTCCATGTCTAAAATATCTGTGGATATTTGGGGTCATTTGTACCATGCGCTAACCCCGAACTGGCTCATTAGGGGAGGGTGAGGGAGTTTGCCCTATCATCTTCATTTCTCGACCTTCTTTCCACCTTCATTTCATTTTCCCTTTATGTATGTTTGTTTTTTTCTCTCTCATTCGATTAGTGGAGGGCACGTGACGCCCCTGCCCCCATATCACTTCACCAGGACTGGAAAAGTATATTAGAGGCAATTACCAGGAGTGTATCAATAGTAATGATATCCGAAGGACAATATGATAGAGGACTAATGACTTACGGAATGTTAATGAAAATATACAGCTGATCGATACCTTCAGTTATGATTGTTCCATTATTTATAATAATTAGTCAATTGTATGAATCTTGTTTACGGGTTGCCCATTCCCCCAGCCCTCCCCCTCTCCTCCTCCCCTTCTTCTTTTTCTTCTTTTCACATTTTTATTGTTGTTATTAGTAAGGGCTATTCTTCCACTAATGATGGATTGATCACTTTAAAGTGGCGTCATTGTGGATCACTGGCCAAGATTATGTTCCTATAGCTAAATTTGGTTAATTCGTTCAGAACTAATTAAAACTTCCTATATTTACCAAGTTATCGATCGATATGAATTACGCCGGACCAAAATTAATTTTCAAAATAACCAATACAGTCTGCAGGTAATAATTAAGGTCCTAAAATCTACTGAGGACAATAATTTCTTGGTCGAAAAAAAAAAAATCACCAATCCTTTCTTTTTTCGGTGTATTAGTAAATTATTATCATGCTACGCGTTGGACATATCATTTGCTTCTGAAGCTGCTGTGGACAGCTTGTGGAGAGTTTCCCATATTACTCATAATTAATAATAGCGGATATTGTCCGCAAGGGGTCATTTCATTTGCATATTGCAGGACACATTGCATGTAGTCTACCTCTCAAACTCGAATTGTAAGACTTGATCATAAGATTATGGGTGGGGCATTAATTATGTTTATAACTGTTGCAAATGATTGGGTTATTGGGGTATGATGTGGGGAAATCCCCCATCACTATAGGGAGATGGAAATTATCTGTGCATTTGGACCCCCTCAAGATCTCGAGTCATTCAATTTACGACTGGAATTTTTCAGAATCTAATGGGTTTCTCATGCCTTATTGATTCCCATATCAAATTCGAAAATTCGTTGTCTTGACTTCAAGTCTCATCATTACTATCATTCAAAAACCGTTCAGAAGCACGAATCTATGATAATTTGTATTGTAACAAGGTTGAATATCAGAACGTGTTTAAAAACTGATAATCTGATGAAATCGAAATATCCAGTTCATAATAAATAATAATTCAGTAATAGTATTCAGTTTAAAATAATGATGAGGTATGCAAAGGAAATGAAAATTTATTTGACATGAATGACTTTGCAAAATTGTAAAAATTCTTTAAAGAGTATATAAAACATGAATGAAAGGAGATGAGATGGCAAAGCAGGTGGTACTTTGTTTAAAATCATGATGATTTTCATCACGATCATCGCCAATAATCATCCGTATCATAACGGGGTCTCATATCTGAGTACGCTGAACAAGGTAGATGAGTTGTCTAGCCCAGATAAAGATCTCGATATCATGAAGTTGACCTGACGGAAATATGATTATCTTTATTCCCCAAACGATCTTTTAAACCAGACCAGAATTAAAATGATGAATCACTCGTTACCCCAGTTACCCCAATATGCAAGGAATACGTAGTATAGCTTGAAAACAATCAGAGTATTAAAGTGATCTTTTCAAGTGGGAACGCTTACGATCGCTTATAATCATAGGAATATTAATGGCTTCCTGTGTAGTGCTTATTTAAAAAATACCTTAGCATGCTCTAATATGAACATTTTTTAGGGTATCAAAATCTGCCCCTACTTCAATCTGCTTTTTAATTCAGCAAGTGATTTACGTGGATAATGTAAAGGTCTCTTATATCATGGAAGCATATACTTGGGTAAACTTCCTTTTGCGACAGCCTCCCGAAATGAAAACAATAATAGGTTAGGGTTGGGGTTAGGGTTTCGAGTTTAGGGTAGGGTTTCGAGTTTACATAACCACACACCTGGGTGGCCGTCGCATAAGTCATTCCTATTATCAACAACTAAATTGACATGAATGGGGAAAATGGTCCTAATACCGTTGGAAACATGTTATTGTATATCGCCTCAAATATATTATTCATTTCCTTATGAAAGACCGATCCGACATCATTCGAGGGAGGGAGGTGTAGGAGATCACGTCACTTAGGAATATCGGTTGCCACGGTGTAAAGAAGGAGCCCCTTCCCCACAACCAAACCAACCAAAATTTCCTTCGAAAATATTTCCACTATGATATGGATACGTATAGGATATTACTCCCGTCTCCCCTCGCGCTGGGGGTGATGGGAGGGTAGTAGGGAAAAGTCAATCCGTCGGTCTTCCCAAGACCCATATAAGGGGGCCATAATCCCCCTGAAAAGAAAATCACAATAATTTTTCCCCTCATTTTTGCATCATTTACAAGGGACGTCCCGCTAATTATGCACATTATGCTTTCATGGCCTTAATTTATCTGAGTATTAAACCACAGAAACATGGTAAGATCAAATCGTTCCCTCTTGGTCTATGCAGGGATATTCTACTCGAACATTATTATATCCATATCATTTAGTCTTCATCAAGATGAAAATGTTTCAGAACTCATGCATGCTTTGGATAAATAACACATACTCACATGTTCAGGGGCTGATTCAGGATTTAGTATAGGGGGGGGGGGAGCACACAAGTGCAGGTTTGTCAACTTTTGGAAAAGGCTCACCCGTATTTTTTTTGTCTTGCCAGCTTCTTGAAAATTCGGTCAGTGGGGGGGGGGGGGGGGGGGGGGGGGGGGGGGGGGTTATGGGGGTCCCTCCATAATTCTCTGACAAGCAAAAAAAAAAAAGGTTTTCATTCTAAAAAGGATTGGGGGGCACAATTGACAATAGGACGGATCGTCTATGGTCAAATTGCATACTTTCCTTCCAAGGGGGGGGGGGGGGGGGCGGGCTGGAAGTGCCCCCTGGATCCGCCAAAGCACATGTTGTAAATACTTCTTGCTACAAAATAACTTTACCCGACTTTTTTTTTATTCACTTGATTATTGTGACAAATATACGGTACGGTGATTAATCAATACAGCTAGCGCCCGTGGATGTCCAAGGGCTGCTTCTGCTAGTACATAATATAATTAAACACATAGTGCATAGTGCACTCAAATTAATTATACTTAATGAATATTATAGATCATAGCCTCCCCCTCCCCCAACAAGCAAACAACAAACACACAAACAAGCAAAACAGACAAAAAGAAAGAAGAAAAGAGAAGAGAAGAGAAGAGAAGAGGGCAGTCTATAGCGGCAGATCGAGAGCCACCAACTCCACACGATCGCGAACCAGCGGACCCCTCCACTCCTCACCCATGCCCATTGTATGTTTTTGTTTCATGCTTATGTGTGGTATTTTCAAATGTTCCCATTTCTTATACTATAGTGCCAAAGTATTCCGTTCGGTAGCAATCTTTCTTTTTACTAAAGTAAACAAGCTTTTCTCCTATTTCTTCAATACTTGGAGGCTTTTTTTCGTCCCGACTAAGATATATCAAATATTTAATTAATAAAATAACATGACTGATTATTTGCCTATCTTCATTTGTTTCCTCTAATCCAATGTGAACTTCCTTCCAAACTTGATAGCTCAATACGATCAAGTAAGTATAGTTTTGCTCGCTCGCTTCACCCCCCCCCCGCAAAATTTAGAAACGGGGGGTCGATATCTGGGCGAGTGCAAAGTGTGTATGTGTGTGTGGGGGCGGGGCGTGGGTGCGTGGGGGGGGGTGTGTGTGTGTGTGTGTGTGCATGTATTTTAATTGACGAACATTGAAATCATCCCCCACAATTAAGAACCTGTCTACGCCACTGCTACTTTGCATAGAAGGATTTTCTTGATACGTAAATTGTTTCTTCGTGGCATTTCTTAATCGCCATATGTCTATTGCATTATAATAAATTAAACGGTTTTCAAACTTATTACTGAGCTTAGACTAAATTTTATTAATATTATTAATCTAGATGTACATCTCTAACCATATTAAAGTCCCATCCAATAATAAAAGGCTTATTTTTAAATTTATCTTTATATGTATAATAGTGCGCAAAAACTCTAGTTGTTTCCACCTCTTTGCTTAGTGTAACCTCTTGATTTTGCAGAAAATCAGCTGTGAAAATGTATCTGCCTTCTATATCAATAATTGTATGTTTAATATTTACTCCACTCTCAAATAATATCATAACCCCTTTACCGTGGTTTGTACCGTGTGTATATATATATATATACAGTTCCCCTCCCACATCGAGTTCCAATTATTAACTATATCCTGTGTACTAAATGTTTCCTGTAGAAAAATAATATTCCCACCTTTTTCTTCCTCTTTTATTTTTCTCTCGAACACCTTTAACATTTAAAGATATAAAATTGCAGACAGAAGATTTAGTCTTACTCATCATAAGGGTGTGGAGGAGAAGATATTATACATGTATAATGGGATGAGAAGTGGATGGGCCGTATAGCACACAATTGCGCCGCGTATAGCTGACCAGATCAAAAGGCCACTGCCAACTACCCTCGAAGAAAGAAAGAAAGAACACATTAAACATAAAACACTACAAACTAAACACATTAAAAACAAAGAAAACGTACCAAGAAAAGACGTGTCTAAAACAAACTCACATTTCCAAATCTTCGAGCTGTGCTACCTCCGCTGGAACATGGTTCCGGTTGGGCTACCGATTTCGGTGCTCACAGCATTTCAGGAATTATTTCTTACCAGGTACCCATTAACACTTCGGTAGAGAGTGACAAACTCAGATTTATGTCTTGTCAAAGGACATGAATGCCATGTCGGGGCTCGAACCCACGACCTTCAAATTCCCCGTCAAATGTTCAAACCTCTCAACTACAGCACTTCCATAAATGAAAAAAGAAGAATACCCGAAGTGAATGTGAAGAACTCCCAAGTACATGTAATTCTTAAAGCTGATACCTTTACGGGCAATATTTGACTATACGCTAAGAAATCTGCAGGTTCTTTTGAAAAAAATATATTTTTCATAAATACATTTAGTATTTTGATTCTTGATTCGGAGCGAGTAAAGTTCTAAAAATAGGTGTAATATTTTGAAACAGTATCATGATGATTTCTTTTATTTAGTTTTACTGTTTCTTGGCCGCAAGGTTCTTGACCTATTATGCTTAATCCAAAAATATAAGATAATATCATGAGGGGGGGGGGGGGGGAGATGATGATTGCATAACTTGATAACTTGACCTTATTTGCATATAATCTGACAAGACCAGAAGTATATCAGATCAATTTCTTGATTGTAGGTACATGAAAACTGAATGACAGAACATGACCAATATTTTTTTTCGTGAGGGTATGCCATAGTCATGATAGTTGAAGTTCGATAAATTTGATACTCAAGTTCATAAGTTGACAGCGTTTGTTTATTTTTTAGAAAGAGGGAAGGTGTAAATCATTCCAATATGCCGACAAAAAGAATTATTAGCTAAAATTTGCCCTAGGAATATTACTGAGTCAACGAAAACTTTAATAAGTAAATATAAGTTGAAGAGAAAATAACAACCCCCCCCCCCCGCACCTATCTAAACATTCCACAGGCCTTTGTTTTTAAATAACATTCAATAACCTCAATTATTTTTCTTCAAGTAAATGGGCTTTTTTCTTAAATTTCTAACCGATAGATGAACAGTGTTTTCTTCTTCTTGTCGCTTTTAGTGTTACATTGCCTTTAAAATAGTTAGAATATGTTTACATGTATGTTCGTGTTATACAATGACTGCTGTTTTACAAACCAAATTGGATCTGACGCAACGGTGTGATAGTTAATGTCCCAAATACTATGTTCACGTAATGTACGACAAGGCTGCCTATGTAAGAGTCCTAATACCATTATCACTAAGCATGTTTATTCGTATTTACTGAAACAGTAATTAAACTGTTCTTCTGACAATGTCTGCGAGGCTCTGTAATATGTTTAATATAGTCCTTCTTGTTTCTAAAGAGGGACGTCGATAGGCAGAGTTTTGATATAACATTACTACTTGTGGGCAAATACGCAATTGTGGGTAAATTTCATCTATTTCACTCTTATTGGCATACTAAATAAATGAAGTTTTTTTTGTGGGGGGGGGGGGGTCTGTATTTCTTGTAAAACATACTTTAAAGGTCCACTGCAACCCAAATGCAAGTTGATTTCTGTTTATGTGCAGGGATGCATACAACTCATGTTTTGTTATTCAAACATCTAAATATGTTTCACAGATTTTTCAATATTATTTGAAATCATTTTCTCAAAAATGCTAAGCTCTACCCTAGAAAAATGTTCCAGATCTCATTCCTGCAGTGACATCATCTGTCATTCATTAGTGAGCTGAAGAGAGACAGCGGTATGTAGTTTGCCAGAGATGATCAACTATTCTAATAGCTGTGGGGGGGGGGGGGGGGGGGGGGTTACATTCTACTGTCTATTTTAGAATGTTAGTTTAGCTGACTGATGATTATAGCAGATGATGTCATTGCAGGAATAAGATCTGGAGCTGGAGCTTTTGTTATAGAGTGGAGCTTAGGAGGTTGGAAATAATATTTCAAAAAACATTTAAAAATCTATCAAACATAATTTATCTAGATGTTTTATTAACAGAATATTAGTTGTATGCATCCCTGCGCATCAACAGCAAAGAACGTGCATGGGCCCTTTAAGCCTGACTCGTCGGTAATTCAATTATACAGTACAACACCCGTATTCAAAGTGTCAATTTGATGCCTCTTTTTTTGTGGGCAATGAAGATGATCCGACCGGTCACGCTCTTATGAGTTTAGCGGCTAGGCTGCGATTAATTAATTAAACCCACTCGAGCGGTCGAGGGCAAAATGTGTCTCCGGCCTCTAAACAAAGAGGTGTCAACAAGGTCTGGACTATGTCAGTTGTGCATGCTCTGACCTAGGAATCGAACTTGAATTTGAGCTTTATTACTTTTCGCGTTAAGTCAATTTAAAAGAGCTATAGTGCATGGTACACACGACAGGCGTGTTAAACTGATGAAGTAATGTGATTCTTGCCCCCCTTCCATTAGGAAACAAATCATGTTGGGCGAGGGGGATAATACATTCACCTTTAAAAGTGTACTATCAGATATTCACAATTTTTTTCTTTTTTGATGATTTTGAGCCCTTGTCACTTGTATGGGACAAATCTTAAAATCAGTATGCCAAAAGACAACCTACCCCGTAAATATAATGTGTGCTTAATTAGATAGACATAACACCCACCTCCTCTTTTAAAAAAAGGGGATCATGGGAGAGTATTGGAACTAGTGTAATTCAAAGAAGTATTATTTAAAAAAAAAAACAAACGTTCACTTTGGTGGTCTCTTGCCCAAAGGAAATGAAATGATTATTACTTGCAAGTAGGTGTCTCCATCAATAAAGGATTGCGATTGAATTTTCACAGACTTGACGGATTATTTTCGTCTGGGGATCGACCTCTTATGCCACCGAACCTGGGTGCGATCAGAGAAGACAGCTGTCATGGTTTCGGACGCAGCGATCGGTTTATGTAGCGCTATAAGTGTTATTGTTATTTACATAAACAATTTTGCCGAATACTTGATTGCCCTAGAAACTGAAGGCGCTGTCACATCTTTCCGGGCAAGCTACGCGGTCTAGTTGCGTGCAGGGATTTTCCCGCACGCAGGAAAATTTCTGCGGGCAGACAAAAATTTTTGCGAGTTTCGCGTGCGTCTAACCTGCTGGACGCGTGCTACTTACGTTTTACTTGCGCGTATTCCATGTGACCTGCGGGTGATTCGCGTGGGTGACGCGTGAGAGCTTTGAAAGTGATCCGTGCTAATTACGGGCGACATACGGGCGCTGCGAGGTATCTGCGTCACAACTGCGTGTTACCTGCGTGGGAGTTGCCTGCGAGTTGCGAATGGATGGAGAAACCATCATTTCTCCGAGTTGTCTAGAAACAGAACTAGAACGTCATTATATTGGCCGCATCCGACCCTCAACTAACCAGCAGAAAAGGCAGTAACTGGCCCTCAACATGTATGCAATTTGCTCGTATAACTCGCTCCACGCGCAGAGCTGATCAGCTACACGGATGTTGGGCAGTATCGACACCGTTCCTTGCCAGTAAAACACACGTACTATGCTCGTAGAATGCCCGCAGATGACAC